>CAMPDV010001312.1:0-120925 GCA_946699065.1 Loxodes magnus
AATCACTGGATATAGCCACAGATCATACAGAACTAGTGTGACCACTCATGGTCTTACAGGTACCTGTCTTGACGTCCCATAGTCTCACCGTCTTATCTACACTTCCCGATACAATGAACTCTGAATCACTGGATATAGCCACAGATCATTCATGACTAGTGTGACCACTAATGGTCTTCCAGGTACCTGTCTTGACGTCCCATAGTCTCACTGTCTAATCTGCACTTCCCGATACAATGAACTCTGAATCACTGGATATAGCCACAGATATTACAGAACTAGTGTGACCACTCATGGTCTTACAGGTACCTGTCTTGACGTCCCATAGTCTCACCGTATTATCTCCACTTCCCGATACGATGAACTCTGAATCACTGGATATAGCCACAGATGATACAGAATAAGTGTGACCACTCATGGTCTTACAGGTACCTGTCTTGACGTCCCATAGTCTCACCGTATTATCTGCACTTCCCGATACGATGAACTCTGAATCACTGGATATAGCCACAGATCATTCATGACTAGTGTGACCACTCATTGTCTTACAGGTACCTGTCTTGACGTCCCATAGTCTCACTGTCTAATCTGCACTTCCCGATACGATGAACTCTGAATCACTGGATATAGCCACAGATGATACAGAATAAGTGTGACCACTCATGGTCTTACAGGTACCTGTCTTGACGTCCCATAGTCTCACCGTATTATCTGCACTTCCCGATACGATGAACTCTGAATCACTGGATATAGCCACAGATCATTCATGACTAGTGTGACCACTCATGGTCTTCCAGGTACCTGTCTTGACGTCCCATAGTCTCACTGTCTAATCTGCACTTCCCGATACGATGAACTCTGAATTACTGGATATAGCCACAGATCATTCATGACTAGTGTGACCACTCATGGTCTTACAGGTACCTGTCTTGACGTCCCATAGTCTCACCGTATAATCTCCACTTCCCGATACAATGAACTCTGAATCACTGGATATAGCCACAGATATTACAGAACTAGTGTGACCACTCATGGTCTTACAGGTACCTGTCTTGACGTCCCATAGTCTCACCGTATAATCATAACTTCCCGATACGATGAACTCTGAATCACTGGATATAGCCACAGATGATACAGAACTAGTGTGACCACTCATGGTCTTACAGGTACCTGTCTTGACGTCCCATAGTCTCACCGTCTTATCTACACTTCCCGATACAATGAACTCTGAATCACTGGATATAGCCACAGATCATTCATGACTAGTGTGACCACTAATGGTCTTCCAGGTACCTGTCTTGACGTCCCATAGTCTCACTGTCTAATCTCCACTTCCCGATACAATGAACTCTGAATCACTGGATATAGCCACAGATATTACAGAACTAGTGTGACCACTCATGGTCTTACAGGTACCTGTCTTGACGTCCCATAGTCTCACCGTATTATCATAACTTCCCGATACGATGAACTCTGAATCACTGGATATAGCCACAGATATTACAGAACTAGTGTGACCACTCATGGTCTTACAGGTACCTGTCTTGACGTCCCATAGTCTCACCGTATTATCATAACTTCCCGATACGATGAACTCTGAATCACTGGATATAGCCACAGCAGATACAACATTAGTGTGACCACTCATGGTCTTACAGGTACCTGTCTTGACGTCCCATAGTCTCACTGTCTAATCTGCACTTCCCGATACAATGAACTCTGAATCACTGGATATAGCCACAGATGATACAGAATAAGTGTGACCACTCATGGTCTTACAGGTACCTGTCTTGACGTCCCATAGTCTCACCGTATTATCATAACTTCCCGATACGATGAACTCTGAATCACTGGATATAGCCACAGATCATTCATGACTAGTGTGACCACTCATGGTCTTCCAGGTACCTGTCTTGACGTCCCATAGTCTCACTGTCTAATCTGCACTTCCCGATACGATGAACTCTGAATTACTGGATATAGCCACAGCAGATACAACATTAGTGTGACCACTCATGGTCTTACAGGTACCTGTCTTGACGTCCCATAGTCTCACCGTATAATCTCCACTTCCCGATACGATGAACTCTGAATCACTGGATATAGCCACAGATATTACAGAACTAGTGTGACCACTCATGGTCTTACAGGTACCTGTCTTGACGTCCCATAGTCTCACCGTATTATCTGCACTTCCCGATACGATGAACTCTGAATCACTGGATATAGCCACAGATCATTCATGACTAGTGTGACCACTCATGGTCTTACAGGTACCTGTCTTGACGTCCCATAGTCTCACCGTATAATCTCCACTTCCCGATACGATGAACTCTGAATCACTGGATATAGCCACAGATCATTCATGACTAGTGTGACCACTCATGGTCTTACAGGTACCTGTCTTGACGTCCCATAGTCTCACTGTCTAATCTGCACTTCCCGATACAATGAACTCTGAATCACTGGATATAGCCACAGATCATACATGACTAGTGTGACCACTCATGGTCTTACAGGTACCTGTCTTGACGTCCCATAGTCTCACCGTCTTATCATGACTTCCCGATACGATGAACTCTGAATCACTGGATATAGCCACAGCATATACATGACTAGTGTGACCACTCATGGTCTTACAGGTACCTGTCTTGACGTCCCATAGTCTCACCGTATTATCATAACTTCCCGATACGATGAACTCTGAATCACTGGATATAGCCACAGCAGATACAACATTAGTGTGACCACTCATGGTCTTACAGGTACCTGTCTTGACGTCCCATAGTCTCACTGTCTAATCTGCACTTCCCGATACAATGAACTCTGAATCACTGGATATAGCCACAGATAATACTCAATCTGTGTGACCACTCAAGGTCTTACAGGTACCTGTCTTGACGTCCCATAGTCTCACTGTCTAATCTGCACTTCCCGATACGATGAACTCTGAATCACTGGATATAGCCACAGATCATTCATGACTAGTGTGACCACTCATGGTCTTACAGGTACCTGTCTTGACGTCCCATAGTCTCACCGTATAATCTCCACTTCCCGATACGATGAACTCTGAATCACTGGATATAGCCACAGATATTACAGAACTAGTGTGACCACTCATGGTCTTACAGGTACCTGTCTTGACGTCCCATAGTCTCACCGTATTATCTGCACTTCCCGATACGATGAACTCTGAATCACTGGATATAGCCACAGATCATTCATGACTAGTGTGACCACTCATGGTCTTACAGGTACCTGTCTTGACGTCCCATAGTCTCACCGTATAATCTCCACTTCCCGATACGATGAACTCTGAATCACTGGATATAGCCACAGATCATACATGACTAGTGTGACCACTCATGGTCTTACAGGTACCTGTCTTGACGTCCCATAGTCTCACCGTATAATCTCCACTTCCCGATACGATGAACTCTGAATCACTGGATATAGCCACAGATCATTCATGACTAGTGTGACCACTCATGGTCTTCCAGGTACCTGTCTTGACGTCCCATAGTCTCACTGTCTAATCTGCACTTCCCGATACAATGAACTCTGAATCACTGGATATAGCCACAGATCATACATGACTAGTGTGACCACTCATGGTCTTACAGGTACCTGTCTTGACGTCCCATAGTCTCACCGTATAATCTCCACTTCCCGATACAATGAACTCTGAATCACTGGATATAGCCACAGATCATACAGAACTAGTGTGACCACTCATGGTCTTACAGGTACCTGTCTTGACGTCCCATAGTCTCACCGTCTTATCTACACTTCCCGATACAATGAACTCTGAATCACTGGATATAGCCACAGATATTACAGAACTAGTGTGACCACTCATGGTCTTACAGGTACCTGTCTTGACGTCCCATAGTCTCACTGTCTAATCTGCACTTCCCGATACAATGAACTCTGAATCACTGGATATAGCCACAGATCATACATGACTAGTGTGACCACTCATGGTCTTACAGGTACCTGTCTTGACGTCCCATAGTCTCACCGTATTATCTGCACTTCCCGATACGATGAACTCTGAATCACTGGATATAGCCACAGATATTACAGAACTAGTGTGACCACTCATGGTCTTACAGGTACCTGTCTTGACGTCCCATAGTCTCACCGTATAATCTCCACTTCCCGATACGATGAACTCTGAATCACTGGATATAGCCACAGATGATACAGAATAAGTGTGACCACTCATGGTCTTACAGGTACCTGTCTTGACGTCCCATAGTCTCACCGTATAATCTCCACTTCCCGATACGATGAACTCTGAATCACTGGATATAGCCACAGATGATACAGAATAAGTGTGACCACTCATGGTCTTACAGGTACCTGTCTTGACGTCCCATAGTCTCACCGTATTATCTGCACTTCCCGATACGATGAACTCTGAATCACTGGATATAGCCACAGATCATTCATGACTAGTGTGACCACTCATGGTCTTACAGGTACCTGTCTTGACGTCCCATAGTCTCACTGTCTAATCTGCACTTCCCGATACAATGAACTCTGAATCACTGGATATAGCCACAGATATTACAGAACTAGTGTGACCACTCATGGTCTTACAGGTACCTGTCTTGACGTCCCATAGTCTCACTGTCTAATCTGCACTTCCCGATACGATGAACTCTGAATCACTGGATATAGCCACAGATCATACAGAACTAGTGTGACCACTCATGGTCTTACAGGTACCTGTCTTGACGTCCCATAGTCTCACCGTATAATCTCCACTTCCCGATACAATGAACTCTGAATCACTGGATATAGCCACAGATCATACAGAACTAGTGTGACCACTCATGGTCTTACAGGTACCTGTCTTGACGTCCCATAGTCTCACCGTATTATCTGCACTTCCCGATACAATGAACTCTGAATCACTGGATATAGCCACAGATATTACAGAACTAGTGTGACCACTCATGGTCTTACAGGTACCTGTCTTGACGTCCCATAGTCTCACCGTATTATCATAACTTCCCGATACGATGAACTCTGAATCACTGGATATAGCCACAGATCATACAGAACTAGTGTGACCACTCATGGTCTTACAGGTACCTGTCTTGACGTCCCATAGTCTCACCGTCTTATCTACACTTCCCGATACGATGAACTCTGAATCACTGGATATAGCCACAGATCATTCATGACTAGTGTGACCACTCATTGTCTTACAGGTACCTGTCTTGACGTCCCATAGTCTCACCGTATAATCTCCACTTCCCGATACAATGAACTCTGAATCACTGGATATAGCCACAGATCATACATGACTAGTGTGACCACTCATGGTCTTACAGGTACCTGTCTTGACGTCCCATAGTCTCACCGTATAATCTCCACTTCCCGATACGATGAACTCTGAATCACTGGATATAGCCACAGATCATACATGACTAGTGTGACCACTCATGGTCTTACAGGTACCTGTCTTGACGTCCCATAGTCTCACCGTATTATCATAACTTCCCGATACGATGAACTCTGAATCACTGGATATAGCCACAGATCATTCATGACTAGTGTGACCACTCATGGTCTTCCAGGTACCTGTCTTGACGTCCCATAGTCTCACTGTCTAATCTGCACTTCCCGATACAATGAACTCTGAATCACTGGATATAGCCACAGATATTACAGAACTAGTGTGACCACTCATGGTCTTACAGGTACCTGTCTTGACGTCCCATAGTCTCACTGTCTAATCTGCACTTCCCGATACAATGAACTCTGAATCACTGGATATAGCCACAGATCATACAGAACTAGTGTGACCACTCATTGTCTTCCAGGTACCTGTCTTGACGTCCCATAGTCTCACCGTCTTATCTACACTTCCCGATACAATGAACTCTGAATCACTGGATATAGCCACAGATATTACAGAACTAGTGTGACCACTCATGGTCTTACAGGTACCTGTCTTGACGTCCCATAGTCTCACCGTCTTATTTACACTTCCCGATACAATGAACTCTGAATCACTGGATATAGCCACAGATCATACAGAACTAGTGTGACCACTCATTGTCTTACAGGTACCTGTCTTGACGTCCCATAGTCTCACCGTATTATCTGCACTTCCCGATACGATGAACTCTGAATCACTGGATATAGCCACAGATCATTCATGACTAGTGTGACCACTCATTGTCTTACAGGTACCTGTCTTGACGTCCCATAGTCTCACCGTATAATCTCCACTTCCCGATACAATGAACTCTGAATCACTGGATATAGCCACAGATCATACATGACTAGTGTGACCACTCATGGTCTTACAGGTACCTGTCTTGACGTCCCATAGTCTCACCGTATTATCATAACTTCCCGATACGATGAACTCTGAATCACTGGATATAGCCACAGATCATTCATGACTAGTGTGACCACTCATGGTCTTCCAGGTACCTGTCTTGACGTCCCATAGTCTCACTGTCTAATCTGCACTTCCCGATACGATGAACTCTGAATTACTGGATATAGCCACAGATCATTCATGACTAGTGTGACCACTCATGGTCTTACAGGTACCTGTCTTGACGTCCCATAGTCTCACTGTCTAATCTGCACTTCCCGATACAATGAACTCTGAATCACTGGATATAGCCACAGATCATACATGACTAGTGTGACCACTCATGGTCTTACAGGTACCTGTCTTGACGTCCCATAGTCTCACCGTATAATCTCCACTTCCCGATACGATGAACTCTGAATCACTGGATATAGCCACAGATATTACAGAACTAGTGTGACCACTCATGGTCTTACAGGTACCTGTCTTGACGTCCCATAGTCTCACCGTCTTATTTACACTTCCCGATACAATGAACTCTGAATCACTGGATATAGCCACAGATATTACAGAACTAGTGTGACCACTCATGGTCTTACAGGTACCTGTCTTGACGTCCCATAGTCTCACCGTATTATCTGCACTTCCCGATACGATGAACTCTGAATCACTGGATATAGCCACAGATATTACAGAACTAGTGTGACCACTCATGGTCTTACAGGTACCTGTCTTGACGTCCCATAGTCTCACCGTATTATCATAACTTCCCGATACGATGAACTCTGAATCACTGGATATAGCCACAGATCATACATGACTAGTGTGACCACTCATTGTCTTACAGGTACCTGTCTTGACGTCCCATAGTCTCACCGTATAATCTCCACTTCCCGATACGATGAACTCTGAATCACTGGATATAGCCACAGATCATACAGAACTAGTGTGACCACTCATTGTCTTACAGGTACCTGTCTTGACGTCCCATAGTCTCACCGTATTATCTGCACTTCCCGATACGATGAACTCTGAATCACTGGATATAGCCACAGATCATTCATGACTAGTGTGACCACTCATTGTCTTACAGGTACCTGTCTTGACGTCCCATAGTCTCACCGTATAATCTGCACTTCCCGATACAATGAACTCTGAATCACTGGATATAGCCACAGATCATACATGACTAGTGTGACCACTCATGGTCTTACAGGTACCTGTCTTGACGTCCCATAGTCTCACTGTCTAATCTGCACTTCCCGATACAATGAACTCTGAATCACTGGATATAGCCACAGATATTACAGAACTAGTGTGACCACTCATGGTCTTACAGGTACCTGTCTTGACGTCCCATAGTCTCACCGTCTTATCTACACTTCCCGATACGATGAACTCTGAATCACTGGATATAGCCACAGATCATACAGAACTAGTGTGACCACTCATGGTCTTACAGGTACCTGTCTTGACGTCCCATAGTCTCACCGTCTTATCTACACTTCCCGATACGATGAACTCTGAATCACTGGATATAGCCACAGATCATACAGAACTAGTGTGACCACTCATGGTCTTACAGGTACCTGTCTTGACGTCCCATAGTCTCACCGTCTTATCTACACTTCCCGATACAATGAACTCTGAATCACTGGATATAGCCACAGATATTACAGAACTAGTGTGACCACTCATGGTCTTACAGGTACCTGTCTTGACGTCCCATAGTCTCACCGTATTATCTGCACTTCCCGATACGATGAACTCTGAATCACTGGATATAGCCACAGATGATACAGAATAAGTGTGACCACTCATGGTCTTACAGGTACCTGTCTTGACGTCCCATAGTCTCACTGTCTAATCTGCACTTCCCGATACAATGAACTCTGAATCACTGGATATAGCCACAGATCATACATGACTAGTGTGACCACTCATGGTCTTACAGGTACCTGTCTTGACGTCCCATAGTCTCACCGTATAATCTCCACTTCCCGATACGATGAACTCTGAATCACTGGATATAGCCACAGATCATACAGAACTAGTGTGACCACTCATGGTCTTCCAGGTACCTGTCTTGACGTCCCATAGTCTCACTGTCTAATCTGCACTTCCCGATACGATGAACTCTGAATTACTGGATATAGCCACAGATCATTCATGACTAGTGTGACCACTCATGGTCTTACAGGTACCTGTCTTGACGTCCCATAGTCTCACTGTCTAATCTGCACTTCCCGATACAATGAACTCTGAATCACTGGATATAGCCACAGATCATACATGACTAGTGTGACCACTCATGGTCTTACAGGTACCTGTCTTGACGTCCCATAGTCTCACCGTATTATCTCCACTTCCCGATACGATGAACTCTGAATCACTGGATATAGCCACAGATGATACAGAATAAGTGTGACCACTCATGGTCTTACAGGTACCTGTCTTGACGTCCCATAGTCTCACCGTATAATCTCCACTTCCCGATACGATGAACTCTGAATCACTGGATATAGCCACAGATGATACAGAATAAGTGTGACCACTCATGGTCTTCCAGGTACCTGTCTTGACGTCCCATAGTCTCACCGTATTATCTGCACTTCCCGATACGATGAACTCTGAATCACTGGATATAGCCACAGATCATACAGAACTAGTGTGACCACTCATGGTCTTCCAGGTACCTGTCTTGACGTCCCATAGTCTCACTGTCTAATCTGCACTTCCCGATACAATGAACTCTGAATCACTGGATATAGCCACAGATCATACATGACTAGTGTGACCACTCATGGTCTTACAGGTACCTGTCTTGACGTCCCATAGTCTCACCGTATAATCTCCACTTCCCGATACAATGAACTCTGAATCACTGGATATAGCCACAGATGATACAGAATAAGTGAGACCACTCATGGTCTTACAGGTACCTGTCTTGACGTCCCATAGTCTCACCGTATTATCTGCACTTCCCGATACGATGAACTCTGAATCACTGGATATAGCCACAGATGATACAGAATAAGTGTGACCACTCATGGTCTTACAGGTACCTGTCTTGACGTCCCATAGTCTCACCGTATAATCTCCACTTCCCGATACGATGAACTCTGAATCACTGGATATAGCCACAGATCATACAGAATCTGTGTGACCACTCATGGTCTTACAGGTACCTGTCTTGACGTCCCATAGTCTCACCGTATAATCTCCACTTCCCGATACGATGAACTCTGAATCACTGGATATAGCCACAGATCATACAGAACTAGTGTGACCACTCATTGTCTTACAGGTACCTGTCTTGACGTCCCATAGTCTCACCGTATAATCTCCACTTCCCGATACGATGAACTCTGAATCACTGGATATAGCCACAGATATTACAGAACTAGTGTGACCACTCATGGTCTTACAGGTACCTGTCTTGACGTCCCATAGTCTCACCGTATAATCTCCACTTCCCGATACGATGAACTCTGAATCACTGGATATAGCCACAGATCATACAGAATCTGTGTGACCACTCATGGTCTTACAGGTACCTGTCTTGACGTCCCATAGTCTCACCGTATAATCTCCACTTCCCGATACGATGAACTCTGAATCACTGGATATAGCCACAGATCATACAGAACTAGTGTGACCACTCATTGTCTTACAGGTACCTGTCTTGACGTCCCATAGTCTCACCGTATAATCTCCACTTCCCGATACGATGAACTCTGAATCACTGGATATAGCCACAGATATTACAGAACTAGTGTGACCACTCATGGTCTTACAGGTACCTGTCTTGACGTCCCATAGTCTCACCGTATAATCTCCACTTCCCGATACAATGAACTCTGAATCACTGGATATAGCCACAGATATTACAGAACTAGTGTGACCACTCATGGTCTTACAGGTACCTGTCTTGACGTCCCATAGTCTCACCGTATAATCTCCACTTCCCGATACGATGAACTCTGAATCACTGGATATAGCCACAGATCATACAGAACTAGTGTGACCACTCATGGTCTTCCAGGTACCTGTCTTGACGTCCCATAGTCTCACTGTCTAATCTGCACTTCCCGATACGATGAACTCTGAATTACTGGATATAGCCACAGATCATTCATGACTAGTGTGACCACTCATGGTCTTACAGGTACCTGTCTTGACGTCCCATAGTCTCACTGTCTAATCTGCACTTCCCGATACAATGAACTCTGAATCACTGGATATAGCCACAGATCATACAGAACTAGTGTGACCACTCATTGTCTTACAGGTACCTGTCTTGACGTCCCATAGTCTCACCGTATTATCTGCACTTCCCGATACGATGAACTCTGAATCACTGGATATAGCCACAGATCATTCATGACTAGTGTGACCACTCATTGTCTTACAGGTACCTGTCTTGACGTCCCATAGTCTCACCGTATAATCTGCACTTCCCGATACAATGAACTCTGAATCACTGGATATAGCCACAGATCATACATGACTAGTGTGACCACTCATGGTCTTACAGGTACCTGTCTTGACGTCCCATAGTCTCACTGTCTAATCTGCACTTCCCGATACAATGAACTCTGAATCACTGGATATAGCCACAGATATTACAGAACTAGTGTGACCACTCATGGTCTTACAGGTACCTGTCTTGACGTCCCATAGTCTCACCGTCTTATCTACACTTCCCGATACGATGAACTCTGAATCACTGGATATAGCCACAGATCATACAGAACTAGTGTGACCACTCATGGTCTTACAGGTACCTGTCTTGACGTCCCATAGTCTCACCGTCTTATCTACACTTCCCGATACGATGAACTCTGAATCACTGGATATAGCCACAGATCATACAGAACTAGTGTGACCACTCATGGTCTTACAGGTACCTGTCTTGACGTCCCATAGTCTCACCGTCTTATCTACACTTCCCGATACAATGAACTCTGAATCACTGGATATAGCCACAGATATTACAGAACTAGTGTGACCACTCATGGTCTTACAGGTACCTGTCTTGACGTCCCATAGTCTCACCGTATTATCTGCACTTCCCGATACGATGAACTCTGAATCACTGGATATAGCCACAGATGATACAGAATAAGTGTGACCACTCATGGTCTTACAGGTACCTGTCTTGACGTCCCATAGTCTCACTGTCTAATCTGCACTTCCCGATACAATGAACTCTGAATCACTGGATATAGCCACAGATCATACATGACTAGTGTGACCACTCATGGTCTTACAGGTACCTGTCTTGACGTCCCATAGTCTCACCGTATAATCTCCACTTCCCGATACGATGAACTCTGAATCACTGGATATAGCCACAGATCATACAGAACTAGTGTGACCACTCATGGTCTTCCAGGTACCTGTCTTGACGTCCCATAGTCTCACTGTCTAATCTGCACTTCCCGATACGATGAACTCTGAATTACTGGATATAGCCACAGATCATTCATGACTAGTGTGACCACTCATGGTCTTACAGGTACCTGTCTTGACGTCCCATAGTCTCACTGTCTAATCTGCACTTCCCGATACAATGAACTCTGAATCACTGGATATAGCCACAGATCATACATGACTAGTGTGACCACTCATGGTCTTACAGGTACCTGTCTTGACGTCCCATAGTCTCACCGTATTATCTCCACTTCCCGATACGATGAACTCTGAATCACTGGATATAGCCACAGATGATACAGAATAAGTGTGACCACTCATGGTCTTACAGGTACCTGTCTTGACGTCCCATAGTCTCACCGTATAATCTCCACTTCCCGATACGATGAACTCTGAATCACTGGATATAGCCACAGATGATACAGAATAAGTGTGACCACTCATGGTCTTCCAGGTACCTGTCTTGACGTCCCATAGTCTCACCGTATTATCTGCACTTCCCGATACGATGAACTCTGAATCACTGGATATAGCCACAGATCATACAGAACTAGTGTGACCACTCATGGTCTTCCAGGTACCTGTCTTGACGTCCCATAGTCTCACTGTCTAATCTGCACTTCCCGATACAATGAACTCTGAATCACTGGATATAGCCACAGATCATACATGACTAGTGTGACCACTCATGGTCTTACAGGTACCTGTCTTGACGTCCCATAGTCTCACCGTATAATCTCCACTTCCCGATACAATGAACTCTGAATCACTGGATATAGCCACAGATGATACAGAATAAGTGAGACCACTCATGGTCTTACAGGTACCTGTCTTGACGTCCCATAGTCTCACCGTATTATCTGCACTTCCCGATACGATGAACTCTGAATCACTGGATATAGCCACAGATGATACAGAATAAGTGTGACCACTCATGGTCTTACAGGTACCTGTCTTGACGTCCCATAGTCTCACCGTATAATCTCCACTTCCCGATACGATGAACTCTGAATCACTGGATATAGCCACAGATCATACAGAATCTGTGTGACCACTCATGGTCTTACAGGTACCTGTCTTGACGTCCCATAGTCTCACCGTATAATCTCCACTTCCCGATACGATGAACTCTGAATCACTGGATATAGCCACAGATCATACAGAACTAGTGTGACCACTCATTGTCTTACAGGTACCTGTCTTGACGTCCCATAGTCTCACCGTATAATCTCCACTTCCCGATACGATGAACTCTGAATCACTGGATATAGCCACAGATATTACAGAACTAGTGTGACCACTCATGGTCTTACAGGTACCTGTCTTGACGTCCCATAGTCTCACCGTATAATCTCCACTTCCCGATACGATGAACTCTGAATCACTGGATATAGCCACAGATGATACAGAATAAGTGAGACCACTCATGGTCTTCCAGGTACCTGTCTTGACGTCCCATAGTCTCACTGTCTAATCTGCACTTCCCGATACGATGAACTCTGAATTACTGGATATAGCCACAGCAGATACAACATTAGTGTGACCACTCATGGTCTTACAGGTACCTGTCTTGACGTCCCATAGTCTCACCGTATAATCTCCACTTCCCGATACGATGAACTCTGAATCACTGGATATAGCCACAGATATTACAGAACTAGTGTGACCACTCATGGTCTTACAGGTACCTGTCTTGACGTCCCATAGTCTCACCGTATTATCTGCACTTCCCGATACGATGAACTCTGAATCACTGGATATAGCCACAGATCATTCATGACTAGTGTGACCACTCATGGTCTTACAGGTACCTGTCTTGACGTCCCATAGTCTCACCGTATAATCTCCACTTCCCGATACGATGAACTCTGAATCACTGGATATAGCCACAGATGATACAGAATAAGTGTGACCACTCATGGTCTTACAGGTACCTGTCTTGACGTCCCATAGTCTCACCGTATTATCTGCACTTCCCGATACGATGAACTCTGAATCACTGGATATAGCCACAGATCATACAGAACTAGTGTGACCACTCATGGTCTTACAGGTACCTGTCTTGACGTCCCATAGTCTCACCGTATTATCATAACTTCCCGATACGATGAACTCTGAATCACTGGATATAGCCACAGATCATTCATGACTAGTGTGACCACTAATGGTCTTCCAGGTACCTGTCTTGACGTCCCATAGTCTCACTGTCTAATCTCCACTTCCCGATACAATGAACTCTGAATCACTGGATATAGCCACAGATATTACAGAACTAGTGTGACCACTCATGGTCTTACAGGTACCTGTCTTGACGTCCCATAGTCTCACTGTCTAATCTGCACTTCCCGATACAATGAACTCTGAATCACTGGATATAGCCACAGATATTACAGAACTAGTGTGACCACTCATGGTCTTACAGGTACCTGTCTTGACGTCCCATAGTCTCACCGTCTTATCTACACTTCCCGATACGATGAACTCTGAATCACTGGATATAGCCACAGATCATACAGAACTAGTGTGACCACTCATGGTCTTACAGGTACCTGTCTTGACGTCCCATAGTCTCACCGTCTTATCTACACTTCCCGATACAATGAACTCTGAATCACTGGATATAGCCACAGATATTACAGAACTAGTGTGACCACTCATGGTCTTACAGGTACCTGTCTTGACGTCCCATAGTCTCACCGTATAATCTCCACTTCCCGATACGATGAACTCTGAATCACTGGATATAGCCACAGATCATACAGAACTAGTGTGACCACTCATTGTCTTACAGGTACCTGTCTTGACGTCCCATAGTCTCACCGTATTATCTGCACTTCCCGATACGATGAACTCTGAATCACTGGATATAGCCACAGATCATTCATGACTAGTGTGACCACTCATGGTCTTACAGGTACCTGTCTTGACGTCCCATAGTCTCACCGTATAATCTGCACTTCCCGATACAATGAACTCTGAATCACTGGATATAGCCACAGATCATTCATGACTAGTGTGACCACTAATGGTCTTCCAGGTACCTGTCTTGACGTCCCATAGTCTCACTGTCTAATCTGCACTTCCCGATACAATGAACTCTGAATCACTGGATATAGCCACAGATATTACAGAACTAGTGTGACCACTCATGGTCTTACAGGTACCTGTCTTGACGTCCCATAGTCTCACCGTATTATCTGCACTTCCCGATACGATGAACTCTGAATCACTGGATATAGCCACAGATATTACAGAACTAGTGTGACCACTCATGGTCTTACAGGTACCTGTCTTGACGTCCCATAGTCTCACCGTCTTATCTACACTTCCCGATACGATGAACTCTGAATCACTGGATATAGCCACAGATCATACAGAACTAGTGTGACCACTCATGGTCTTACAGGTACCTGTCTTGACGTCCCATAGTCTCACCGTCTTATCTACACTTCCCGATACAATGAACTCTGAATCACTGGATATAGCCACAGATATTACAGAACTAGTGTGACCACTCATGGTCTTACAGGTACCTGTCTTGACGTCCCATAGTCTCACCGTATAATCTCCACTTCCCGATACAATGAACTCTGAATCACTGGATATAGCCACAGATATTACAGAACTAGTGTGACCACTCATTGTCTTACAGGTACCTGTCTTGACGTCCCATAGTCTCACCGTATTATCTGCACTTCCCGATACGATGAACTCTGAATCACTGGATATAGCCACAGATCATTCATGACTAGTGTGACCACTCATTGTCTTACAGGTACCTGTCTTGACGTCCCATAGTCTCACCGTATAATCTGCACTTCCCGATACAATGAACTCTGAATCACTGGATATAGCCACAGATCATTCATGACTAGTGTGACCACTAATGGTCTTCCAGGTACCTGTCTTGACGTCCCATAGTCTCACTGTCTAATCTGCACTTCCCGATACAATGAACTCTGAATCACTGGATATAGCCACAGATATTACAGAACTAGTGTGACCACTCATGGTCTTACAGGTACCTGTCTTGACGTCCCATAGTCTCACCGTATAATCTCCACTTCCCGATACAATGAACTCTGAATCACTGGATATAGCCACAGATCATACAGAACTAGTGTGACCACTCATGGTCTTACAGGTACCTGTCTTGACGTCCCATAGTCTCACCGTCTTATCTACACTTCCCGATACAATGAACTCTGAATCACTGGATATAGCCACAGATATTACAGAACTAGTGTGACCACTCATGGTCTTACAGGTACCTGTCTTGACGTCCCATAGTCTCACCGTATTATCTGCACTTCCCGATACGATGAACTCTGAATCACTGGATATAGCCACAGATATTACAGAACTAGTGTGACCACTCATGGTCTTACAGGTACCTGTCTTGACGTCCCATAGTCTCACCGTATAATCTCCACTTCCCGATACGATGAACTCTGAATCACTGGATATAGCCACAGATCATACATGACTAGTGTGACCACTCATTGTCTTACAGGTACCTGTCTTGACGTCCCATAGTCTCACCGTATAATCTCCACTTCCCGATACAATGAACTCTGAATCACTGGATATAGCCACAGATCATACATGACTAGTGTGACCACTCATGGTCTTACAGGTACCTGTCTTGACGTCCCATAGTCTCACCGTATTATCATAACTTCCCGATACGATGAACTCTGAATCACTGGATATAGCCACAGATCATTCATGACTAGTGTGACCACTAATGGTCTTCCAGGTACCTGTCTTGACGTCCCATAGTCTCACTGTCTAATCTGCACTTCCCGATACAATGAACTCTGAATCACTGGATATAGCCACAGATCATACATGACTAGTGTGACCACTCATGGTCTTACAGGTACCTGTCTTGACGTCCCATAGTCTCACCGTATAATCTCCACTTCCCGATACGATGAACTCTGAATCACTGGATATAGCCACAGATCATACATGACTAGTGTGACCACTCATTGTCTTACAGGTACCTGTCTTGACGTCCCATAGTCTCACCGTATAATCTCCACTTCCCGATACAATGAACTCTGAATCACTGGATATAGCCACAGATCATACATGACTAGTGTGACCACTCATGGTCTTACAGGTACCTGTCTTGACGTCCCATAGTCTCACCGTATTATCATAACTTCCCGATACGATGAACTCTGAATCACTGGATATAGCCACAGATATTACAGAACTAGTGTGACCACTCATGGTCTTACAGGTACCTGTCTTGACGTCCCATAGTCTCACCGTATTATCATAACTTCCCGATACGATGAACTCTGAATCACTGGATATAGCCACAGATCATTCATGACTAGTGTGACCACTCATGGTCTTCCAGGTACCTGTCTTGACGTCCCATAGTCTCACTGTCTAATCTGCACTTCCCGATACGATGAACTCTGAATCACTGGATATAGCCACAGATATTACAGAACTAGTGTGACCACTCATGGTCTTACAGGTACCTGTCTTGACGTCCCATAGTCTCACCGTCTTATCTACACTTCCCGATACGATGAACTCTGAATCACTGGATATAGCCACAGATCATACAGAACTAGTGTGACCACTCATGGTCTTACAGGTACCTGTCTTGACGTCCCATAGTCTCACCGTCTTATCTACACTTCCCGATACAATGAACTCTGAATCACTGGATATAGCCACAGATATTACAGAACTAGTGTGACCACTCATGGTCTTACAGGTACCTGTCTTGACGTCCCATAGTCTCACTGTCTAATCTGCACTTCCCGATACAATGAACTCTGAATCACTGGATATAGCCACAGATATTACAGAACTAGTGTGACCACTCATGGTCTTACAGGTACCTGTCTTGACGTCCCATAGTCTCACCGTATTATCTGCACTTCCCGATACGATGAACTCTGAATCACTGGATATAGCCACAGATCATTCATGACTAGTGTGACCACTCATTGTCTTACAGGTACCTGTCTTGACGTCCCATAGTCTCACCGTATAATCTCCACTTCCCGATACAATGAACTCTGAATCACTGGATATAGCCACAGATCATACATGACTAGTGTGACCACTCATGGTCTTACAGGTACCTGTCTTGACGTCCCATAGTCTCACCGTATTATCATAACTTCCCGATACGATGAACTCTGAATCACTGGATATAGCCACAGATCATTCATGACTAGTGTGACCACTAATGGTCTTCCAGGTACCTGTCTTGACGTCCCATAGTCTCACTGTCTAATCTGCACTTCCCGATACAATGAACTCTGAATCACTGGATATAGCCACAGATCATACATGACTAGTGTGACCACTCATGGTCTTACAGGTACCTGTCTTGACGTCCCATAGTCTCACCGTATAATCTCCACTTCCCGATACGATGAACTCTGAATCACTGGATATAGCCACAGATCATACATGACTAGTGTGACCACTCATTGTCTTACAGGTACCTGTCTTGACGTCCCATAGTCTCACCGTATAATCTCCACTTCCCGATACAATGAACTCTGAATCACTGGATATAGCCACAGATCATACATGACTAGTGTGACCACTCATGGTCTTACAGGTACCTGTCTTGACGTCCCATAGTCTCACCGTATTATCATAACTTCCCGATACGATGAACTCTGAATCACTGGATATAGCCACAGATATTACAGAACTAGTGTGACCACTCATGGTCTTACAGGTACCTGTCTTGACGTCCCATAGTCTCACCGTATTATCATAACTTCCCGATACGATGAACTCTGAATCACTGGATATAGCCACAGATCATTCATGACTAGTGTGACCACTCATGGTCTTCCAGGTACCTGTCTTGACGTCCCATAGTCTCACTGTCTAATCTGCACTTCCCGATACGATGAACTCTGAATCACTGGATATAGCCACAGATATTACAGAACTAGTGTGACCACTCATGGTCTTACAGGTACCTGTCTTGACGTCCCATAGTCTCACCGTCTTATCTACACTTCCCGATACGATGAACTCTGAATCACTGGATATAGCCACAGATCATACAGAACTAGTGTGACCACTCATGGTCTTACAGGTACCTGTCTTGACGTCCCATAGTCTCACCGTCTTATCTACACTTCCCGATACAATGAACTCTGAATCACTGGATATAGCCACAGATATTACAGAACTAGTGTGACCACTCATGGTCTTACAGGTACCTGTCTTGACGTCCCATAGTCTCACTGTCTAATCTGCACTTCCCGATACAATGAACTCTGAATCACTGGATATAGCCACAGATATTACAGAACTAGTGTGACCACTCATGGTCTTACAGGTACCTGTCTTGACGTCCCATAGTCTCACCGTATTATCTGCACTTCCCGATACGATGAACTCTGAATCACTGGATATAGCCACAGATCATTCATGACTAGTGTGACCACTCATTGTCTTACAGGTACCTGTCTTGACGTCCCATAGTCTCACCGTATAATCTCCACTTCCCGATACAATGAACTCTGAATCACTGGATATAGCCACAGATCATACATGACTAGTGTGACCACTCATGGTCTTACAGGTACCTGTCTTGACGTCCCATAGTCTCACCGTATTATCATAACTTCCCGATACGATGAACTCTGAATCACTGGATATAGCCACAGATCATTCATGACTAGTGTGACCACTCATTGTCTTACAGGTACCTGTCTTGACGTCCCATAGTCTCACCGTATAATCTCCACTTCCCGATACAATGAACTCTGAATCACTGGATATAGCCACAGATCATACATGACTAGTGTGACCACTCATGGTCTTACAGGTACCTGTCTTGACGTCCCATAGTCTCACCGTATTATCATAACTTCCCGATACGATGAACTCTGAATCACTGGATATAGCCACAGATCATTCATGACTAGTGTGACCACTCATGGTCTTCCAGGTACCTGTCTTGACGTCCCATAGTCTCACTGTCTAATCTGCACTTCCCGATACGATGAACTCTGAATTACTGGATATAGCCACAGATCATTCATGACTAGTGTGACCACTCATGGTCTTACAGGTACCTGTCTTGACGTCCCATAGTCTCACTGTCTAATCTGCACTTCCCGATACAATGAACTCTGAATCACTGGATATAGCCACAGATATTACAGAACTAGTGTGACCACTCATGGTCTTACAGGTACCTGTCTTGACGTCCCATAGTCTCACCGTATTATCTGCACTTCCCGATACGATGAACTCTGAATCACTGGATATAGCCACAGATATTACAGAACTAGTGTGACCACTCATGGTCTTACAGGTACCTGTCTTGACGTCCCATAGTCTCACCGAATTATCATAACTTCCCGATACGATGAACTCTGAATCACTGGATATAGCCACAGATCATACATGACTAGTGTGACCACTCATTGTCTTACAGGTACCTGTCTTGACGTCCCATAGTCTCACCGTATAATCTCCACTTCCCGATACAATGAACTCTGAATCACTGGATATAGCCACAGATCATACATGACTAGTGTGACCACTCATGGTCTTACAGGTACCTGTCTTGACATCCCATAGTCTCACCGTATTATCATAACTTCCCGATACGATGAACTCTGAATCACTGGATATAGCCACAGATCATTCATGACTAGTGTGACCACTCATTGTCTTCCAGGTACCTGTCTTGACGTCCCATAGTCTCACTGTCTAATCTCCACTTCCCGATACAATGAACTCTGAATCACTGGATATAGCCACAGATATTACAGAACTAGTGTGACCACTCATGGTCTTACAGGTACCTGTCTTGACGTCCCATAGTCTCACTGTCTAATCTGCACTTCCCGATACAATGAACTCTGAATCACTGGATATAGCCACAGATATTACAGAACTAGTGTGACCACTCATGGTCTTACAGGTACCTGTCTTGACGTCCCATAGTCTCACCGTCTTATCTACACTTCCCGATACGATGAACTCTGAATCACTGGATATAGCCACAGATCATACAGAACTAGTGTGACCACTCATGGTCTTACAGGTACCTGTCTTGACGTCCCATAGTCTCACCGTCTTATCTACACTTCCCGATACAATGAACTCTGAATCACTGGATATAGCCACAGATATTACAGAACTAGTGTGACCACTCATGGTCTTACAGGTACCTGTCTTGACGTCCCATAGTCTCACCGTATAATCTCCACTTCCCGATACGATGAACTCTGAATCACTGGATATAGCCACAGATCATACAGAACTAGTGTGACCACTCATTGTCTTACAGGTACCTGTCTTGACGTCCCATAGTCTCACCGTATTATCTGCACTTCCCGATACGATGAACTCTGAATCACTGGATATAGCCACAGATCATTCATGACTAGTGTGACCACTCATTGTCTTACAGGTACCTGTCTTGACGTCCCATAGTCTCACCGTATAATCTGCACTTCCCGATACAATGAACTCTGAATCACTGGATATAGCCACAGATCATACATGACTAGTGTGACCACTCATGGTCTTACAGGTACCTGTCTTGACGTCCCATAGTCTCACCGTATTATCATAACTTCCCGATACGATGAACTCTGAATCACTGGATATAGCCACAGATCATTCATGACTAGTGTGACCACTCATGGTCTTCCAGGTACCTGTCTTGACGTCCCATAGTCTCACTGTCTAATCTGCACTTCCCGATACGATGAACTCTGAATTACTGGATATAGCCACAGATCATTCATGACTAGTGTGACCACTCATGGTCTTACAGGTACCTGTCTTGACGTCCCATGGTCTCACTGTCTAATCTGCACTTCCCGATACAATGAACTCTGAATCACTGGATATAGCCACAGATCATACATGACTAGTGTGACCACTCATGGTCTTACAGGTACCTGTCTTGACGTCCCATAGTCTCACCGTCTTATCTACACTTCCCGATACAATGAACTCTGAATCACTGGATATAGCCACAGATATTACAGAACTAGTGTGACCACTCATGGTCTTACAGGTACCTGTCTTGACGTCCCATAGTCTCACCGTATTATCTGCACTTCCCGATACGATGAACTCTGAATCACTGGATATAGCCACAGATATTACAGAACTAGTGTGACCACTCATGGTCTTACAGGTACCTGTCTTGACGTCCCATAGTCTCACCGTATTATCATAACTTCCCGATACGATGAACTCTGAATCACTGGATATAGCCACAGATCATACATGACTAGTGTGACCACTCATTGTCTTACAGGTACCTGTCTTGACGTCCCATAGTCTCACCGTATAATCTCCACTTCCCGATACGATGAACTCTGAATCACTGGATATAGCCACAGATGATACAGAATAAGTGAGACCACTCATGGTCTTACAGGTACCTGTCTTGACGTCCCATAGTCTCACCGTATTATCTGCACTTCCCGATACGATGAACTCTGAATCACTGGATATAGCCACAGATGATACAGAATAAGTGTGACCACTCATGGTCTTACAGGTACCTGTCTTGACGTCCCATAGTCTCACCGTATAATCTCCACTTCCCGATACGATGAACTCTGAATCACTGGATATAGCCACAGATATTACAGAACTAGTGTGACCACTCATGGTCTTACAGGTACCTGTCTTGACGTCCCATAGTCTCACCGTATAATCTCCACTTCCCGATACGATGAACTCTGAATCACTGGATATAGCCACAGATCATACAGAACTAGTGTGACCACTCATTGTCTTACAGGTACCTGTCTTGACGTCCCATAGTCTCACCGTATAATCTCCACTTCCCGATACGATGAACTCTGAATCACTGGATATAGCCACAGATATTACAGAACTAGTGTGACCACTCATGGTCTTACAGGTACCTGTCTTGACGTCCCATAGTCTCACCGTATAATCTCCACTTCCCGATACGATGAACTCTGAATCACTGGATATAGCCACAGATCATACATGACTAGTGTGACCACTCATTGTCTTACAGGTACCTGTCTTGACGTCCCATAGTCTCACCGTATAATCTCCACTTCCCGATACAATGAACTCTGAATCACTGGATATAGCCACAGATCATACATGACTAGTGTGACCACTCATGGTCTTACAGGTACCTGTCTTGACGTCCCATAGTCTCACCGTATAATCTCCACTTCCCGATACGATGAACTCTGAATCACTGGATATAGCCACAGATGATACAGAATAAGTGTGACCACTCATGGTCTTACAGGTACCTGTCTTGACGTCCCATAGTCTCACCGTATTATCTGCACTTCCCGATACGATGAACTCTGAATCACTGGATATAGCCACAGATATTACAGAACTAGTGTGACCACTCATGGTCTTACAGGTACCTGTCTTGACGTCCCATAGTCTCACCGTATTATCTGCACTTCCCGATACGATGAACTCTGAATCACTGGATATAGCCACAGATCATTCATGACTAGTGTGACCACTCATTGTCTTACAGGTACCTGTCTTGACGTCCCATAGTCTCACCGTATAATCTCCACTTCCCGATACAATGAACTCTGAATCACTGGATATAGCCACAGATCATACATGACTAGTGTGACCACTCATGGTCTTACAGGTACCTGTCTTGACGTCCCATAGTCTCACTGTCTAATCTGCACTTCCCGATACAATGAACTCTGAATCACTGGATATAGCCACAGATATTACAGAACTAGTGTGACCACTCATGGTCTTACAGGTACCTGTCTTGACGTCCCATAGTCTCACCGTCTTATCTACACTTCCCGATACGATGAACTCTGAATCACTGGATATAGCCACAGATCATACAGAACTAGTGTGACCACTCATGGTCTTACAGGTACCTGTCTTGACGTCCCATAGTCTCACCGTCTTATCTACACTTCCCGATACAATGAACTCTGAATCACTGGATATAGCCACAGATATTACAGAACTAGTGTGACCACTCATGGTCTTACAGGTACCTGTCTTGACGTCCCATAGTCTCACCGTATAATCTCCACTTCCCGATACGATGAACTCTGAATCACTGGATATAGCCACAGATCATACAGAACTAGTGTGACCACTCATTGTCTTACAGGTACCTGTCTTGACGTCCCATAGTCTCACCGTATTATCTGCACTTCCCGATACGATGAACTCTGAATCACTGGATATAGCCACAGATCATTCATGACTAGTGTGACCACTCATTGTCTTACAGGTACCTGTCTTGACGTCCCATAGTCTCACCGTATAATCTGCACTTCCCGATACAATGAACTCTGAATCACTGGATATAGCCACAGATCATACATGACTAGTGTGACCACTCATGGTCTTACAGGTACCTGTCTTGACGTCCCATAGTCTCACTGTCTAATCTGCACTTCCCGATACAATGAACTCTGAATCACTGGATATAGCCACAGATATTACAGAACTAGTGTGACCACTCATGGTCTTACAGGTACCTGTCTTGACGTCCCATAGTCTCACCGTATTATCTGCACTTCCCGATACGATGAACTCTGAATCACTGGATATAGCCACAGATCATTCATGACTAGTGTGACCACTCATTGTCTTACAGGTACCTGTCTTGACGTCCCATAGTCTCACCGTATAATCTCCACTTCCCGATACAATGAACTCTGAATCACTGGATATAGCCACAGATCATACATGACTAGTGTGACCACTCATGGTCTTACAGGTACCTGTCTTGACGTCCCATAGTCTCACCGTCTTATCTACACTTCCCGATACAATGAACTCTGAATCACTGGATATAGCCACAGATATTACAGAACTAGTGTGACCACTCATGGTCTTACAGGTACCTGTCTTGACGTCCCATAGTCTCACCGTATTATCTGCACTTCCCGATACGATGAACTCTGAATCACTGGATATAGCCACAGATATTACAGAACTAGTGTGACCACTCATGGTCTTACAGGTACCTGTCTTGACGTCCCATAGTCTCACCGTATTATCATAACTTCCCGATACGATGAACTCTGAATCACTGGATATAGCCACAGATCATACATGACTAGTGTGACCACTCATTGTCTTACAGGTACCTGTCTTGACGTCCCATAGTCTCACCGTATAATCTCCACTTCCCGATACGATGAACTCTGAATCACTGGATATAGCCACAGATGATACAGAATAAGTGAGACCACTCATGGTCTTACAGGTACCTGTCTTGACGTCCCATAGTCTCACCGTATTATCTGCACTTCCCGATACGATGAACTCTGAATCACTGGATATAGCCACAGATGATACAGAATAAGTGTGACCACTCATTGTCTTACAGGTACCTGTCTTGACGTCCCATAGTCTCACCGTATAATCTCCACTTCCCGATACGATGAACTCTGAATCACTGGATATAGCCACAGATATTACAGAACTAGTGTGACCACTCATGGTCTTACAGGTACCTGTCTTGACGTCCCATAGTCTCACCGTATAATCTCCACTTCCCGATACGATGAACTCTGAATCACTGGATATAGCCACAGATCATACAGAACTAGTGTGACCACTCATTGTCTTACAGGTACCTGTCTTGACGTCCCATAGTCTCACCGTATAATCTCCACTTCCCGATACGATGAACTCTGAATCACTGGATATAGCCACAGATATTACAGAACTAGTGTGACCACTCATGGTCTTACAGGTACCTGTCTTGACGTCCCATAGTCTCACCGTATAATCTCCACTTCCCGATACGATGAACTCTGAATCACTGGATATAGCCACAGATGATACAGAATAAGTGAGACCACTCATGGTCTTACAGGTACCTGTCTTGACGTCCCATAGTCTCACCGTATTATCTGCACTTCCCGATACGATGAACTCTGAATCACTGGATATAGCCACAGATATTACAGAACTAGTGTGACCACTCATGGTCTTACAGGTACCTGTCTTGACGTCCCATAGTCTCACCGTATTATCTGCACTTCCCGATACGATGAACTCTGAATCACTGGATATAGCCACAGATCATTCATGACTAGTGTGACCACTCATTGTCTTACAGGTACCTGTCTTGACGTCCCATAGTCTCACCGTATAATCTCCACTTCCCGATACAATGAACTCTGAATCACTGGATATAGCCACAGATCATACATGACTAGTGTGACCACTCATGGTCTTACAGGTACCTGTCTTGACGTCCCATAGTCTCACCGTATAATCTCCACTTCCCGATACGATGAACTCTGAATCACTGGATATAGCCACAGATCATACATGACTAGTGTGACCACTCATGGTCTTACAGGTACCTGTCTTGACGTCCCATAGTCTCACCGTATAATCTCCACTTCCCGATACGATGAACTCTGAATCACTGGATATAGCCACAGATCATACAGAACTAGTGTGACCACTCATTGTCTTACAGGTACCTGTCTTGACGTCCCATAGTCTCACCGTATTATCTGCACTTCCCGATACGATGAACTCTGAATCACTGGATATAGCCACAGATCATTCATGACTAGTGTGACCACTCATTGTCTTACAGGTACCTGTCTTGACGTCCCATAGTCTCACCGTATAATCTGCACTTCCCGATACAATGAACTCTGAATCACTGGATATAGCCACAGATCATACATGACTAGTGTGACCACTCATGGTCTTACAGGTACCTGTCTTGACGTCCCATAGTCTCACCGTATTATCATAACTTCCCGATACGATGAACTCTGAATCACTGGATATAGCCACAGATCATTCATGACTAGTGTGACCACTCATGGTCTTCCAGGTACCTGTCTTGACGTCCCATAGTCTCACTGTCTAATCTGCACTTCCCGATACGATGAACTCTGAATTACTGGATATAGCCACAGATCATTCATGACTAGTGTGACCACTCATGGTCTTACAGGTACCTGTCTTGACGTCCCATAGTCTCACTGTCTAATCTGCACTTCCCGATACAATGAACTCTGAATCACTGGATATAGCCACAGATCATACATGACTAGTGTGACCACTCATGGTCTTACAGGTACCTGTCTTGACGTCCCATAGTCTCACCGTCTTATCTACACTTCCCGATACAATGAACTCTGAATCACTGGATATAGCCACAGATATTACAGAACTAGTGTGACCACTCATGGTCTTACAGGTACCTGTCTTGACGTCCCATAGTCTCACCGTATTATCTGCACTTCCCGATACGATGAACTCTGAATCACTGGATATAGCCACAGATATTACAGAACTAGTGTGACCACTCATGGTCTTACAGGTACCTGTCTTGACGTCCCATAGTCTCACCGTATTATCATAACTTCCCGATACGATGAACTCTGAATCACTGGATATAGCCACAGATCATACATGACTAGTGTGACCACTCATTGTCTTACAGGTACCTGTCTTGACGTCCCATAGTCTCACCGTATAATCTCCACTTCCCGATACGATGAACTCTGAATCACTGGATATAGCCACAGATGATACAGAATAAGTGAGACCACTCATGGTCTTACAGGTACCTGTCTTGACGTCCCATAGTCTCACCGTATTATCTGCACTTCCCGATACAATGAACTCTGAATCACTGGATATAGCCACAGATATTACAGAACTAGTGTGACCACTCATGGTCTTACAGGTACCTGTCTTGACGTCCCATAGTCTCACCGTATAATCTCCACTTCCCGATACGATGAACTCTGAATCACTGGATATAGCCACAGATATTACAGAACTAGTGTGACCACTCATGGTCTTACAGGTACCTGTCTTGACGTCCCATAGTCTCACCGTATAATCTCCACTTCCCGATACGATGAACTCTGAATCACTGGATATAGCCACAGATCATACAGAACTAGTGTGACCACTCATTGTCTTACAGGTACCTGTCTTGACGTCCCATAGTCTCACCGTATAATCTCCACTTCCCGATACGATGAACTCTGAATCACTGGATATAGCCACAGATATTACAGAACTAGTGTGACCACTCATGGTCTTACAGGTACCTGTCTTGACGTCCCATAGTCTCACCGTATAATCTCCACTTCCCGATACGATGAACTCTGAATCACTGGATATAGCCACAGATGATACAGAATAAGTGAGACCACTCATGGTCTTCCAGGTACCTGTCTTGACGTCCCATAGTCTCACCGTATAATCTCCACTTCCCGATACGATGAACTCTGAATCACTGGATATAGCCACAGATATTACAGAACTAGTGTGACCACTCATGGTCTTACAGGTACCTGTCTTGACGTCCCATAGTCTCACTGTCTAATCTGCACTTCCCGATACAATGAACTCTGAATCACTGGATATAGCCACAGATGATACAGAATAAGTGTGACCACTCATGGTCTTACAGGTACCTGTCTTGACGTCCCATAGTCTCACCGTATAATCTCCACTTCCCGATACGATGAACTCTGAATCACTGGATATAGCCACAGATATTACAGAACTAGTGTGACCACTCATGGTCTTACAGGTACCTGTCTTGACGTCCCATAGTCTCACCGTATAATCTCCACTTCCCGATACGATGAACTCTGAATCACTGGATATAGCCACAGATGATACAGAATAAGTGTGACCACTCATGGTCTTACAGGTACCTGTCTTGACGTCCCATAGTCTCACCGTATTATCTGCACTTCCCGATACGATGAACTCTGAATCACTGGATATAGCCACAGATATTACAGAACTAGTGTGACCACTCATGGTCTTACAGGTACCTGTCTTGACGTCCCATAGTCTCACCGTATTATCTGCACTTCCCGATACGATGAACTCTGAATCACTGGATATAGCCACAGATATTACAGAACTAGTGTGACCACTCATTGTCTTACAGGTACCTGTCTTGACGTCCCATAGTCTCACCGTATAATCTCCACTTCCCGATACAATGAACTCTGAATCACTGGATATAGCCACAGATCATACATGACTAGTGTGACCACTCATGGTCTTACAGGTACCTGTCTTGACGTCCCATAGTCTCACCGTATAATCTCCACTTCCCGATACGATGAACTCTGAATCACTGGATATAGCCACAGATCATACATGACTAGTGTGACCACTCATGGTCTTACAGGTACCTGTCTTGACGTCCCATAGTCTCACCGTATTATCATAACTTCCCGATACGATGAACTCTGAATCACTGGATATAGCCACAGATCATTCATGACTAGTGTGACCACTCATGGTCTTCCAGGTACCTGTCTTGACGTCCCATAGTCTCACTGTCTAATCTGCACTTCCCGATACAATGAACTCTGAATCACTGGATATAGCCACAGATATTACAGAACTAGTGTGACCACTCATGGTCTTACAGGTACCTGTCTTGACGTCCCATAGTCTCACTGTCTTATCTACACTTCCCGATACGATGAACTCTGAATCACTGGATATAGCCACAGATCATACAGAACTAGTGTGACCACTCATGGTCTTACAGGTACCTGTCTTGACGTCCCATAGTCTCACCGTCTTATCTACACTTCCCGATACAATGAACTCTGAATCACTGGATATAGCCACAGATATTACAGAACTAGTGTGACCACTCATGGTCTTACAGGTACCTGTCTTGACGTCCCATAGTCTCACCGTATTATCTGCACTTCCCGATACGATGAACTCTGAATCACTGGATATAGCCACAGATATTACAGAACTAGTGTGACCACTCATGGTCTTACAGGTACCTGTCTTGACGTCCCATAGTCTCACCGTATTATCTGCACTTCCCGATACGATGAACTCTGAATCACTGGATATAGCCACAGATCATTCATGACTAGTGTGACCACTCATTGTCTTACAGGTACCTGTCTTGACGTCCCATAGTCTCACCGTATAATCTCCACTTCCCGATACAATGAACTCTGAATCACTGGATATAGCCACAGATCATACATGACTAGTGTGACCACTCATGGTCTTACAGGTACCTGTCTTGACGTCCCATAGTCTCACCGTATAATCTCCACTTCCCGATACGATGAACTCTGAATCACTGGATATAGCCACAGATCATACATGACTAGTGTGACCACTCATGGTCTTACAGGTACCTGTCTTGACGTCCCATAGTCTCACCGTATTATCATAACTTCCCGATACGATGAACTCTGAATCACTGGATATAGCCACAGATCATTCATGACTAGTGTGACCACTCATGGTCTTCCAGGTACCTGTCTTGACGTCCCATAGTCTCACTGTCTAATCTGCACTTCCCGATACAATGAACTCTGAATCACTGGATATAGCCACAGATATTACAGAACTAGTGTGACCACTCATGGTCTTACAGGTACCTGTCTTGACGTCCCATAGTCTCACTGTCTAATCTGCACTTCCCGATACGATGAACTCTGAATCACTGGATATAGCCACAGATCATACATGACTAGTGTGACCACTCATGGTCTTACAGGTACCTGTCTTGACGTCCCATAGTCTCACCGTATTATCATAACTTCCCGATACGATGAACTCTGAATCACTGGATATAGCCACAGATCATACAGAATCTGTGTGACCACTCATGGTCTTACAGGTACCTGTCTTGACGTCCCATAGTCTCACCGTATTATCTGCACTTCCCGATACGATGAACTCTGAATCACTGGATATAGCCACAGATATTACAGAACTAGTGTGACCACTCATGGTCTTACAGGTACCTGTCTTGACGTCCCATAGTCTCACCGTATAATCTCCACTTCCCGATACGATGAACTCTGAATCACTGGATATAGCCACAGATCATACAGAATCTGTGTGACCACTCATGGTCTTACAGGTACCTGTCTTGACGTCCCATAGTCTCACCGTATTATCTGCACTTCCCGATACGATGAACTCTGAATCACTGGATATAGCCACAGATCATACAGAATAAGTGAGACCACTCATGGTCTTACAGGTACCTGTCTTGACGTCCCATAGTCTCACCGTATTATCTCCACTTCCCGATACGATGAACTCTGAATCACTGGATATAGCCACAGATCATACAGAATAAGTGTGACCACTCATGGTCTTACAGGTACCTGTCTTGACGTCCCATAGTCTCACCGTATTATCATAACTTCCCGATACGATGAACTCTGAATCACTGGATATAGCCACAGATCATTCATGACTAGTGTGACCACTCAAGGTCTTACAGGTACCTGTCTTGACGTCCCATAGTCTCACCGTATAATCTCCACTTCCCGATACGATGAACTCTGAATCACTGGATATAGCCACAGATGATACATGACTAGTGTGACCACTCATGGTCTTACAGGTACCTGTCTTGACGTCCCATAGTCTCACCGTATTATCTGCACTTCCCGATACGATGAACTCTGAATCACTGGATATAGCCACAGATATTACAGAACTAGTGTGACCACTCATGGTCTTACAGGTACCTGTCTTGACGTCCCATAGTCTCACCGTATAATCTCCACTTCCCGATACGATGAACTCTGAATCACTGGATATAGCCACAGATCATACAGAACTAGTGTGACCACTCATTGTCTTACAGGTACCTGTCTTGACGTCCCATAGTCTCACCGTATAATCTCCACTTCCCGATACGATGAACTCTGAATCACTGGATATAGCCACAGATGATACAGAATAAGTGTGACCACTCATGGTCTTACAGGTACCTGTCTTGACGTCCCATAGTCTCACCGTATTATCTGCACTTCCCGATACGATGAACTCTGAATCACTGGATATAGCCACAGATATTACAGAACTAGTGTGACCACTCATTGTCTTACAGGTACCTGTCTTGACGTCCCATAGTCTCACTGTATAATCTGCACTTCCCGATACAATGAACTCTGAATCACTGGATATAGCCACAGATATTACAGAACTAGTGTGACCACTCATGGTCTTACAGGTACCTGTCTTGACGTCCCATAGTCTCACCGTATAATCTCCACTTCCCGATACGATGAACTCTGAATCACTGGATATAGCCACAGATATTACAGAACTAGTGTGACCACTCATGGTCTTACAGGTACCTGTCTTGACGTCCCATAGTCTCACTGTATAATCTGCACTTCCCGATACAATGAACTCTGAATCACTGGATATAGCCACAGATATTACAGAACTAGTGTGACCACTCATGGTCTTACAGGTACCTGTCTTGACGTCCCATAGTCTCACCGTATAATCTGCACTTCCCGATACAATGAACTCTGAATCACTGGATATAGCCACAGATATTACAGAACTAGTGTGACCACTCATGGTCTTACAGGTACCTGTCTTGACGTCCCATAGTCTCACCGTATAATCTCCACTTCCCGATACAATGAACTCTGAATCACTGGATATAGCCACAGATATTACAGAACTAGTGTGACCACTCATTGTCTTACAGGTACCTGTCTTGACGTCCCATAGTCTCACTGTATAATCTGCACTTCCCGATACGATGAACTCTGAATCACTGGATATAGCCACAGATATTACAGAACTAGTGTGACCACTCATGGTCTTACAGGTACCTGTCTTGACGTCCCATAGTCTCACTGTATAATCTGCACTTCCCGATACAATGAACTCTGAATCACTGGATATAGCCATTCAGAGTTCATCGTATCGGGAAGTGCAGATTAGACAGTGAGACTATGGGACGTCAAGACAGGTACCTGTAAGACCATGAGTGGTCACACTAGTTCTGTAATATCTGTGGCTATATCCAGTGATTCAGAGTTCATCGTATCGGGAAGTGGAGATTATACGGTGAGACTATGGGACGTCAAGACAGGTACCTGTAAGACCATGAGTGGTCACACTAGTCATGTATGATCTGTGGCCATATCCAGTGATTCAGAGTTCATCGTATCGGGAAGTTATGATTATACGGTGAGACTATGGGACGTCAAGACAGGTACCTGTAAGACCATGAGTGGTCACACTAGTTCTGTAATATCTGTGGCTATATCCAGTGATTCAGAGTTCATCGTATCGGGAAGTGGAGATTATACGGTGAGACTATGGGACGTCAAGACAGGTACCTGTAAGACCATGAGTGGTCACACTAGTCATGAATGATCTGTGGCCATATCCAGTGATTCAGAGTTCATCGTATCGGGAAGTGGAGATTATACGGTGAGACTATGGGACGTCAAGACAGGTACCTGTAAGACCATGAGTGGTCACACTAGTTCTGTATGATCTGTGGCTATATCCAGTGATTCAGAGTTCATCGTATCGGGAAGTGCAGATAATACGGTGAGACTATGGGACGTCAAGACAGGTACCTGTAAGACCATGAGTGGTCACACTAGTCATGTATGATCTGTGGCTATATCCAGTGATTCAGAGTTCATTGTATCGGGAAGTGGAGATTATACGGTGAGACTATGGGACGTCAAGACAGGTACCTGTAAGACCATGAGTGGTCACACTAGTCATGTATGATCTGTGGCTATATCCAGTGATTCAGAGTTCATCGTATCGGGAAGTGGAGATTATACGGTGAGACTATGGGACGTCAAGACAGGTACCTGTAAGACCATGAGTGGTCACACTAGTTCTTTATGATCTGTGGCTATATCCAGTGATTCAGAGTTCATCGTATCGGGAAGTGGAGATTATACGGTGAGACTATGGGACGTCAAGACAGGTACCTGTAAGACCATGAGTGGTCACACTAGTTCTGTATGATCTGTGGCCATATCCAGTGATTCAGAGTTCATCGTATCGGGAAGTGCAGATAATACGGTGAGACTATGGGACGTCAAGACAGGTACCTGTAAGACCATGAGTGGTCACACTAGTTCTGTATGATCTGTGGCTATATCCAGTGATTCAGAGTTCATCGTATCGGGAAGTGCAGATAATACGGTGAGACTATGGGACGTCAAGACAGGTACCTGTAAGACCATGAGTGGTCACACTTATTCTGTATCATCTGTGGCTATATCCAGTGATTCAGAGTTCATCGTATCGGGAAGTGTAGATTAGACAGTGAGACTATGGGACGTCAAGACAGGTACCTGTAAGACCATGAGTGGTCACACTAGTCATGTATGATCTGTGGCTATATCCAGTGATTCAGAGTTCATCGTATCGGGAAGTGTAGATTAGACGGTGAGACTATGGGACGTCAAGACAGGTACCTGTAAGACCATGAGTGGTCACACTAGTTCTGTATGATCTGTGGCTATATCCAGTGATTCAGAGTTCATCGTATCGGGAAGTGCAGATAATACGGTGAGACTATGGGACGTCAAGACAGGTACCTGTAAGACCATGAGTGGTCACACTAGTTCTGTATGATCTGTGGCTATATCCAGTGATTCAGAGTTCATCGTATCGGGAAGTTATGATTATACGGTGAGACTATGGGACGTCAAGACAGGTACCTGTAAGACCATGAGTGGTCACACTTGTTCTGTATGATCTGTGGCCATATCCAGTGATTCAGAGTTCATCGTATCGGGAAGTTATGATTATACGGTGAGACTATGGGACGTCAAGACAGGTACCTGGAAGACCATGAGTGGTCACACTAGTCATGTATGATCTGTGGCTATATCCAGTGATTCAGAGTTCATCGTATCGGGAAGTGTAGATTAGACGGTGAGACTATGGGACGTCAAGACAGGTACCTGTAAGACCATGAGTGGTCACACTAGTTCTGTATGATCTGTGGCTATATCCAGTGATTCAGAGTTCATCGTATCGGGAAGTGCAGATTATACGGTGAGACTATGGGACGTCAAGACAGGTACCTGGAAGACCATGAGTGGTCACACTAGTTCTGTATGATCTGTGGCTATATCCAGTGATTCAGAGTTCATCGTATCGGGAAGTTATGATTATACGGTGAGACTATGGGACGTCAAGACAGGTACCTGTAAGACCATGAGTGGTCACACTTGTTCTGTATGATCTGTGGCCATATCCAGTGATTCAGAGTTCATCGTATCGGGAAGTTATGATTATACGGTGAGACTATGGGACGTCAAGACAGGTACCTGGAAGACCATGAGTGGTCACACTAGTCATGTATGATCTGTGGCTATATCCAGTGATTCAGAGTTCATCGTATCGGGAAGTTATGATTATACGGTGAGACTATGGGACGTCAAGACAGGTACCTGTAAGACCATGAGTGGTCACACTAGTTCTGTATGATCTGTGGCTATATCCAGTGATTCAGAGTTCATTGTATCGGGAAGTGCAGATTATACGGTGAGACTATGGGACGTCAAGACAGGTACCTGTAAGACCATGAGTGGTCACACTAGTCATGTATGATCTGTGGCTATATCCAGTGATTCAGAGTTCATCGTATCGGGAAGTTATGATTATACGGTGAGACTATGGGACGTCAAGACAGGTACCTGTAAGACCATGAGTGGTCTCACTTTTTCTGTATCATCTGTGGCTATATCCAGTGATTCAGAGTTCATTGTATCGGGAAGTGGAGATTATACGGTGAGACTATGGGACGTCAAGACAGGTACCTGTAAGACCATGAGTGGTCACACTAGTTCTGTATGATCTGTGGCTATATCCAGTGATTCAGAGTTCATTGTATCGGGAAGTGGAGATTATACGGTGAGACTATGGGACGTCAAGACAGGTACCTGTAAGACCATGAGTGGTCACACTAGTTCTGTATGATCTGTGGCTATATCCAGTGATTCAGAGTTCATCGTATCGGGAAGTGCAGATTATACGGTGAGACTATGGGACGTCAAGACAGGTACCTGGAAGACCATGAGTGGTCACACTAGTTCTGTATGATCTGTGGCTATATCCAGTGATTCAGAGTTCATCGTATCGGGAAGTTATGATTATACGGTGAGACTATGGGACGTCAAGACAGGTACCTGTAAGACCATGAGTGGTCACACTTGTTCTGTATGATCTGTGGCCATATCCAGTGATTCAGAGTTCATCGTATCGGGAAGTTATGATTATACGGTGAGACTATGGGACGTCAAGACAGGTACCTGGAAGACCATGAGTGGTCACACTAGTCATGTATGATCTGTGGCTATATCCAGTGATTCAGAGTTCATCGTATCGGGAAGTTATGATTATACGGTGAGACTATGGGACGTCAAGACAGGTACCTGTAAGACCATGAGTGGTCACACTAGTTCTGTATGATCTGTGGCTATATCCAGTGATTCAGAGTTCATTGTATCGGGAAGTGCAGATTATACGGTGAGACTATGGGACGTCAAGACAGGTACCTGTAAGACCATGAGTGGTCACACTAGTCATGTATGATCTGTGGCTATATCCAGTGATTCAGAGTTCATCGTATCGGGAAGTTATGATTATACGGTGAGACTATGGGACGTCAAGACAGGTACCTGTAAGACCATGAGTGGTCTCACTTTTTCTGTATCATCTGTGGCTATATCCAGTGATTCAGAGTTCATTGTATCGGGAAGTTATGATTATACGGTGAGACTATGGGACGTCAAGACAGGTACCTGTAAGACCATGAGTGGTCACACTAGTTCTGTAATATCTGTGGCTATATCCAGTGATTCAGAGTTCATTGTATCGGGAAGTGGAGATTATACGGTGAGACTATGGGACGTCAAGACAGGTACCTGTAAGACCATGAGTGGTCACACTAGTTCTGTATGATCTGTGGCTATATCCAGTGATTCAGAGTTCATCGTATCGGGAAGTGCAGATTATACGGTGAGACTATGGGACGTCAAGACAGGTACCTGTAAGACCATGAGTGGTCACACTAGTTCTGTATGATCTGTGGCTATATCCAGTGATTCAGAGTTCATCGTATCGGGAAGTTATGATTATACGGTGAGACTATGGGACGTCAAGACAGGTACCTGGAAGACCATGAGTGGTCACACTAGTCATGTATGATCTGTGGCTATATCCAGTGATTCAGAGTTCATCGTATCGGGAAGTTATGATTATACGGTGAGACTATGGGACGTCAAGACAGGTACCTGTAAGACCATGAGTGGTCACACTAGTTCTGTATGATCTGTGGCTATATCCAGTGATTCAGAGTTCATTGTATCGGGAAGTGCAGATTATACGGTGAGACTATGGGACGTCAAGACAGGTACCTGTAAGACCATGAGTGGTCACACTAGTTCTGTAATATCTGTGGCTATATCCAGTGATTCAGAGTTCATCGTATCGGGAAGTTATGATTAGACGGTGAGACTATGGGACGTCAAGACAGGTACCTGTAAGACCATGAGTGGTCACACTAGTTCTGTAATATCTGTGGCTATATCCAGTGATTCAGAGTTCATCGTATCGGGAAGTGGAGATTATACGGTGAGACTATGGGACGTCAAGACAGGTACCTGTAAGACCATGAGTGGTCACACTAGTCATGTATGATCTGTGGCTATATCCAGTGATTCAGAGTTCATTGTATCGGGAAGTGGAGATTATACGGTGAGACTATGGGACGTCAAGACAGGTACCTGTAAGACCATGAGTGGTCACACTAGTCATGTATGATCTGTGGCCATATCCAGTGATTCAGAGTTCATCGTATCGGGAAGTGGAGATTATACGGTGAGACTATGGGACGTCAAGACAGGTACCTGTAAGACCATGAGTGGTCACACTAGTTCTGTATGATCTGTGGCTATATCCAGTGATTCAGAGTTCATTGTATCGGGAAGTGCAGATTATACGGTGAGACTATGGGACGTCAAGACAGGTACCTGTAAGACCATGAGTGGTCACACTAGTTCTGTAATATCTGTGGCTATATCCAGTGATTCAGAGTTCATCGTATCGGGAAGTTATGATTAGACGGTGAGACTATGGGACGTCAAGACAGGTACCTGTAAGACCATGAGTGGTCACACTAGTTCTGTAATATCTGTGGCTATATCCAGTGATTCAGAGTTCATCGTATCGGGAAGTGGAGATTATACGGTGAGACTATGGGACGTCAAGACAGGTACCTGTAAGACCATGAGTGGTCACACTAGTCATGTATGATCTGTGGCTATATCCAGTGATTCAGAGTTCATTGTATCGGGAAGTGGAGATTATACGGTGAGACTATGGGACGTCAAGACAGGTACCTGTAAGACCATGAGTGGTCACACTAGTCATGTATGATCTGTGGCCATATCCAGTGATTCAGAGTTCATCGTATCGGGAAGTGGAGATTATACGGTGAGACTATGGGACGTCAAGACAGGTACCTGTAAGACCATGAGTGGTCACACTAGTCATGTATGATCTGTGGCTATTTCCAGTGATTCAGAGTTCATTGTATCGGGAAGTGGAGATTATACGGTGAGACTATGGGACGTCAAGACAGGTACCTGTAAGACCATGAGTGGTCACACTAGTCATGTATGATCTGTGGCTATATCCAGTGATTCAGAGTTCATTGTATCGGGAAGTGGAGATTATACGGTGAGACTATGGGACGTCAAGACAGGTACCTGTAAGACCATGAGTGGTCACACTAGTCATGTATGATCTGTGGCTATATCCAGTGATTCAGAGTTCATCGTATCGGGAAGTGGAGATTATACGGTGAGACTATGGGACGTCAAGACAGGTACCTGTAAGACCATGAGTGGTCACACTAGTCATGTATGATCTGTGGCTATATCCAGTGATTCAGAGTTCATTGTATCGGGAAGTGGAGATTAGACAGTGAGACTATGGGACGTCAAGACAGGTACCTGTAAGACCATGAGTGGTCACACTAGTCATGTATGATCTGTGGCTATATCCAGTGATTCAGAGTTCATTGTATCGGGAAGTGGAGATTATACGGTGAGACTATGGGACGTCAAGACAGGTACCTGTAAGACCATGAGTGGTCACACTAGTCATGAATGATCTGTGGCTATATCCAGTGATTCAGAGTTCATCGTATCGGGAAGTGCAGATTAGACAGTGAGACTATGGGACGTCAAGACAGGTACCTGTAAGACCATGAGTGGTCACACTAGTCATGAATGATCTGTGGCTATATCCAGTGATTCAGAGTTCATTGTATCGGGAAGTGGAGATTATACGGTGAGACTATGGGACGTCAAGACAGGTACCTGTAAGACCATGAGTGGTCACACAAGTCATGTATGATCTGTGGCTATATCCAGTGATTCAGAGTTCATTGTATCGGGAAGTGGAGATTATACGGTGAGACTATGGGACGTCAAGACAGGTACCTGTAAGACCATGAGTGGTCACACTAGTTCTGTATGATCTGTGGCTATATCCAGTGATTCAGAGTTCATTGTATCGGGAAGTGCAGATAATACGGTGAGACTATGGGACGTCAAGACAGGTACCTGTAAGACCATGAGTGGTCACACTAGTTCTGTATGATCTGTGGCTATATCCAGTGATTCAGAGTTCATCGTATCGGGAAGTGGAGATTATACGGTGAGACTATGGGACGTCAAGACAGGTACCTGTAAGACCATGAGTGGTCACACTAGTTCTGTATGATCTGTGGCTATATCCAGTGATTCAGAGTTCATTGTATCGGGAAGTGGAGATTATACGGTGAGACTATGGGACGTCAAGACAGGTACCTGTAAGACCATGAGTGGTCACACTAGTTCTGTATGATCTGTGGCTATATCCAGTGATTCAGAGTTCATCGTATCGGGAAGTGCAGATAATACGGTGAGACTATGGGACGTCAAGACAGGTACCTGTAAGACCATGAGTGGTCACACTAGTTCTGTATGATCTGTGGCTATATCCAGTGATTCAGAGTTCATTGTATCGGGAAGTGGAGATTATACGGTGAGACTATGGGACGTCAAGACAGGTACCTGTAAGACCATGAGTGGTCACACTAGTCATGTATGATCTGTGGCTATATCCAGTGATTCAGAGTTCATTGTATCGGGAAGTGGAGATTATACGGTGAGACTATGGGACGTCAAGACAGGTACCTGTAAGACCATGAGTGGTCACACTAGTCATGTATGATCTGTGGCTATATCCAGTGATTCAGAGTTCATTGTATCGGGAAGTGGAGATTATACGGTGAGACTATGGGACGTCAAGACAGGTACCTGTAAGACCATGAGTGGTCACACTAGTCATGTATGATCTGTGGCTATATCCAGTGATTCAGAGTTCATCGTATCGGGAAGTGGAGATTATACGGTGAGACTATGGGACGTCAAGACAGGTACCTGTAAGACCATGAGTGGTCACACTAGTCATGTATGATCTGTGGCTATATCCAGTGATTCAGAGTTCATTGTATCGGGAAGTGGAGATTATACGGTGAGACTATGGGACGTCAAGACAGGTACCTGTAAGACCATGAGTGGTCACACTAGTCATGTATGATCTGTGGCTATATCCAGTGATTCAGAGTTCATTGTATCGGGAAGTGGAGATTATACGGTGAGACTATGGGACGTCAAGACAGGTACCTGTAAGACCATGAGTGGTCACACTAGTCATGTATGATCTGTGGCTATATCCAGTGATTCAGAGTTCATTGTATCGGGAAGTGGAGATTATACGGTGAGACTATGGGACGTCAAGACAGGTACCTGTAAGACCATGAGTGGTCACACTAGTTCTGTATGATCTGTGGCTATATCCAGTGATTCAGAGTTCATTGTATCGGGAAGTGGAGATTATACGGTGAGACTATGGGACGTCAAGACAGGTACCTGTAAGACCATGAGTGGTCACACTAGTCATGTATGATCTGTGGCTATATCCAGTGATTCAGAGTTCATCGTATCGGGAAGTGGAGATTATACGGTGAGACTATGGGACGTCAAGACAGGTACCTGTAAGACCATGAGTGGTCACACTAGTCATGTATGATCTGTGGCTATATCCAGTGATTCAGAGTTCATTGTATCGGGAAGTGGAGATTATACGGTGAGACTATGGGACGTCAAGACAGGTACCTGTAAGACCATGAGTGGTCACACTAGTCATGTAATATCTGTGGCTATATCCAGTGATTCAGAGTTCATCGTATCGGGAAGTGCAGATAATACGGTGAGACTATGGGACGTCAAGACAGGTACCTGTAAGACCATGAGTGGTCACACTAGTCATGTATGATCTGTGGCTATATCCAGTGATTCAGAGTTCATCGTATCGGGAAGTTATGATTATACGGTGAGACTATGGGACGTCAAGACAGGTACCTGTAAGACCATGAGTGGTCTCACTTTTTCTGTATCATCTGTGGCTATATCCAGTGATTCAGAGTTCATCGTATCGGGAAGTGTAGATTAGACGGTGAGACTATGGGACGTCAAGACAGGTACCTGTAAGACCATGAGTGGTCACACTAGTTCTGTATGATCTGTGGCTATTTCCAGTGATTCAGAGTTCATTGTATCGGGAAGTGGAGATTATACGGTGAGACTATGGGACGTCAAGACAGGTACCTGTAAGACCATGAGTGGTCACACTAGTCATGTATGATCTGTGGCTATATCCAGTGATTCAGAGTTCATTGTATCGGGAAGTGGAGATTATACGGTGAGACTATGGGACGTCAAGACAGGTACCTGTAAGACCATGAGTGGTCACACTAGTCATGTATGATCTGTGGCTATATCCAGTGATTCAGAGTTCATCGTATCGGGAAGTTATGATTATACGGTGAGACTATGGGACGTCAAGACAGGTACCTGTAAGACCATGAGTGGTCACACTAGTTCTGTAATATCTGTGGCTATATCCAGTGATTCAGAGTTCATTGTATCGGGAAGTGGAGATTATACGGTGAGACTATGGGACGTCAAGACAGGTACCTGTAAGACCATGAGTGGTCACACTAGTCATGTATGATCTGTGGCTATATCCAGTGATTCAGAGTTCATTGTATCGGGAAGTGGAGATTATACGGTGAGACTATGGGACGTCAAGACAGGTACCTGTAAGACCATGAGTGGTCACACTAGTCATGTATGATCTGTGGCTATATCCAGTGATTCAGAGTTCATTGTATCGGGAAGTGGAGATTATACGGTGAGACTATGGGACGTCAAGACAGGTACCTGTAAGACCATGAGTGGTCACACTAGTCATGTATGATCTGTGGCTATATCCAGTGATTCAGAGTTCATTGTATCGGGAAGTGGAGATTATACGGTGAGACTATGGGACGTCAAGACAGGTACCTGTAAGACCATGAGTGGTCACACTAGTTCTGTATGATCTGTGGCTATATCCAGTGATTCAGAGTTCATCGTATCGGGAAGTTATGATTATACGGTGAGACTATGGGACGTCAAGACAGGTACCTGTAAGACCATGAGTGGTCACACTAGTTCTGTATGATCTGTGGCTATATCCAGTGATTCAGAGTTCATTGTATCGGGAAGTGGAGATTATACGGTGAGACTATGGGACGTCAAGACAGGTACCTGTAAGACCATGAGTGGTCACACTAGTCATGTATGATCTGTGGCTATTTCCAGTGATTCAGAGTTCATTGTATCGGGAAGTGGAGATTATACGGTGAGACTATGGGACGTCAAGACAGGTACCTGTAAGACCATGAGTGGTCACACTAGTCATGTATGATCTGTGGCTATATCCAGTGATTCAGAGTTCATCGTATCGGGAAGTGGAGATTATACGGTGAGACTATGGGACGTCAAGACAGGTACCTGTAAGACCATGAGTGGTCACACTAGTCATGTATGATCTGTGGCTATATCCAGTGATTCAGAGTTCATCGTATCGGGAAGTGGAGATTATACGGTGAGACTATGGGACGTCAAGACAGGTACCTGTAAGACCATGAGTGGTCACACTAGTCATGTATGATCTGTGGCTATATCCAGTGATTCAGAGTTCATCGTATCGGGAAGTGGAGATTATACGGTGAGACTATGGGACGTCAAGACAGGTACCTGTAAGACCATGAGTGGTCACACTAGTTCTGTATGATCTGTGGCTATATCCAGTGATTCAGAGTTCATCGTATCGGGAAGTGTAGATTAGACGGTGAGACTATGGGACGTCAAGACAGGTACCTGTAAGACCATGAGTGGTCACACTAGTTCTGTAATATCTGTGGCTATATCCAGTGATTCAGAGTTCATTGTATCGGGAAGTGGAGATTATACGGTGAGACTATGGGACGTCAAGACAGGTACCTGTAAGACCATGAGTGGTCACACTAGTCATGTATGATCTGTGGCTATATCCAGTGATTCAGAGTTCATCGTATCGGGAAGTTATGATTATACGGTGAGACTATGGGACGTCAAGACAGGTACCTGTAAGACCATGAGTGGTCACACTAGTTCTGTAATATCTGTGGCTATATCCAGTGATTCAGAGTTCATCGTATCGGGAAGTGGAGATTATACGGTGAGACTATGGGACGTCAAGACAGGTACCTGTAAGACCATGAGTGGTCACACTAGTTCTGTATGATCTGTGGCTATATCCAGTGATTCAGAGTTCATCGTATCGGGAAGTGCAGATAATACGGTGAGACTATGGGACGTCAAGACAGGTACCTGTAAGACCATGAGTGGTCACACTAGTCATGTATGATCTGTGGCTATATCCAGTGATTCAGAGTTCATTGTATCGGGAAGTGGAGATTATACGGTGAGACTATGGGACGTCAAGACAGGTACCTGTAAGACCATGAGTGGTCACACTAGTCATGTATGATCTGTGGCTATATCCAGTGATTCAGAGTTCATTGTATCGGGAAGTGGAGATTATACGGTGAGACTATGGGACGTCAAGACAGGTACCTGTAAGACCATGAGTGGTCACACTAGTTCTGTATGATCTGTGGCTATATCCAGTGATTCAGAGTTCATCGTATCGGGAAGTTATGATTATACGGTGAGACTATGGGACGTCAAGACAGGTACCTGTAAGACCATGAGTGGTCTCACTTTTTCTGTATCATCTGTGGCTATATCCAGTGATTCAGAGTTCATCGTATCGGGAAGTGCAGATTAGACAGTGAGACTATGGGACGTCAAGACAGGTACCTGGAAGACCATGAGTGGTCACACTAGTCATGTATGATCTGTGGCTATATCCAGTGATTCAGAGTTCATCGTATCGGGAAGTGTAGATTAGACAGTGAGACTATGGGACGTCAAGACAGGTACCTGTAAGACCATGAGTGGTCACACTAGTCATGAATGATCTGTGGCTATATCCAGTGATTCAGAGTTCATTGTATCGGGAAGTGGAGATTATACGGTGAGACTATGGGACGTCAAGACAGGTACCTGTAAGACCATGAGTGGTCACACTAGTCATGTATGATCTGTGGCTATATCCAGTGATTCAGAGTTCATTGTATCGGGAAGTGGAGATTATACGGTGAGACTATGGGACGTCAAGACAGGTACCTGTAAGACCATGAGTGGTCACACTAGTTCTGTATGATCTGTGGCTATATCCAGTGATTCAGAGTTCATCGTATCGGGAAGTGGAGATTATACGGTGAGACTATGGGACGTCAAGACAGGTACCTGTAAGACCATGAGTGGTCACACTAGTCATGTATGATCTGTGGCTATATCCAGTGATTCAGAGTTCATTGTATCGGGAAGTGGAGATTATACGGTGAGACTATGGGACGTCAAGACAGGTACCTGTAAGACCATGAGTGGTCACACTAGTCATGTATGATCTGTGGCTATATCCAGTGATTCAGAGTTCATTGTATCGGGAAGTGGAGATTATACGGTGAGACTATGGGACGTCAAGACAGGTACCTGTAAGACCATGAGTGGTCACACTAGTCATGTATGATCTGTGGCTATATCCAGTGATTCAGAGTTCATTGTATCGGGAAGTGGAGATTATACGGTGAGACTATGGGACGTCAAGACAGGTACCTGTAAGACCATGAGTGGTCACACTAGTTCTGTATGATCTGTGGCTATATCCAGTGATTCAGAGTTCATCGTATCGGGAAGTGGAGATTATACGGTGAGACTATGGGACGTCAAGACAGGTACCTGTAAGACCATGAGTGGTCACACTAGTTCTGTATGATCTGTGGCTATATCCAGTGATTCAGAGTTCATCGTATCGGGAAGTGCAGATAATACGGTGAGACTATGGGACGTCAAGACAGGTACCTGTAAGACCATGAGTGGTCACACTAGTTCTGTATGATCTGTGGCTATATCCAGTGATTCAGAGTTCATCGTATCGGGAAGTGGAGATTATACGGTGAGACTATGGGACGTCAAGACAGGTACCTGTAAGACCATGAGTGGTCACACTAGTTCTGTATGATCTGTGGCTATATCCAGTGATTCAGAGTTCATCGTATCGGGAAGTGGAGATTATACGGTGAGACTATGGGACGTCAAGACAGGTACCTGTAAGACCATGAGTGGTCACACTAGTCATGTATGATCTGTGGCTATATCCAGTGATTCAGAGTTCATTGTATCGGGAAGTGGAGATTATACGGTGAGACTATGGGACGTCAAGACAGGTACCTGTAAGACCATGAGTGGTCACACTAGTCATGAATGATCTGTGGCTATATCCAGTGATTCAGAGTTCATCGTATCGGGAAGTGCAGATAATACGGTGAGACTATGGGACGTCAAGACAGGTACCTGTAAGACCATGAGTGGTCACACTAGTTCTGTATGATCTGTGGCTATATCCAGTGATTCAGAGTTCATCGTATCGGGAAGTGGAGATTATACGGTGAGACTATGGGACGTCAAGACAGGTACCTGTAAGACCATGAGTGGTCACACTAGTCATGTATGATCTGTGGCTATATCCAGTGATTCAGAGTTCATTGTATCGGGAAGTGGAGATTATACGGTGAGACTATGGGACGTCAAGACAGGTACCTGTAAGACCATGAGTGGTCACACTAGTCATGTATGATCTGTGGCTATATCCAGTGATTCAGAGTTCATTGTATCGGGAAGTGGAGATTATACGGTGAGACTATGGGACGTCAAGACAGGTACCTGTAAGACCATGAGTGGTCACACTAGTCATGTATGATCTGTGGCTATATCCAGTGATTCAGAGTTCATTGTATCGGGAAGTGGAGATTATACGGTGAGACTATGGGACGTCAAGACAGGTACCTGTAAGACCATGAGTGGTCACACTAGTTCTGTATGATCTGTGGCTATATCCAGTGATTCAGAGTTCATCGTATCGGGAAGTGGAGATTATACGGTGAGACTATGGGACGTCAAGACAGGTACCTGTAAGACCATGAGTGGTCACACTAGTTCTGTATGATCTGTGGCTATATCCAATGATTCAGAGTTCATCGTATCGGGAAGTTATGATTATACGGTGAGACTATGGGACGTCAAGACAGGTACCTGTAAGACCATGAGTGGTCTCACTTATTCTGTATCATCTGTGGCTATATCCAGTGATTCAGAGTTCATCGTATCGGGAAGTTATGATTATACGGTGAGACTATGGGACGTCAAGACAGGTACCTGTAAGACCATGAGTGGTCACACTAGTTCTGTAATATCTGTGGCTATATCCAGTGATTCAGAGTTCATCGTATCGGGAAGTGGAGATTATACGGTGAGACTATGGGACGTCAAGACAGGTACCTGTAAGACCATGAGTGGTCACACTAGTTCTGTATGATCTGTGGCTATATCCAGTGATTCAGAGTTCATCGTATCGGGAAGTGGAGATTATACGGTGAGACTATGGGACGTCAAGACAGGTACCTGTAAGACCATGAGTGGTCACACTAGTTCTGTATGATCTGTGGCTATATCCAGTGATTCAGAGTTCATCGTATCGGGAAGTGGAGATTATACGGTGAGACTATGGGACGTCAAGACAGGTACCTGTAAGACCATGAGTGGTCACACTAGTTCTGTATGATCTGTGGCTATATCCAATGATTCAGAGTTCATCGTATCGGGAAGTTATGATTATACGGTGAGACTATGGGACGTCAAGACAGGTACCTGTAAGACCATGAGTGGTCTCACTTATTCTGTATCATCTGTGGCTATATCCAGTGATTCAGAGTTCATCGTATCGGGAAGTTATGATTATACGGTGAGACTATGGGACGTCAAGACAGGTACCTGTAAGACCATGAGTGGTCACACTAGTTCTGTAATATCTGTGGCTATATCCAGTGATTCAGAGTTCATCGTATCGGGAAGTGGAGATTATACGGTGAGACTATGGGACGTCAAGACAGGTACCTGTAAGACCATGAGTGGTCACACTAGTCATGTATGATCTGTGGCTATATCCAGTGATTCAGAGTTCATCGTATCGGGAAGTGGAGATTATACGGTGAGACTATGGGACGTCAAGACAGGTACCTGTAAGACCATGAGTGGTCACACTAGTTCTGTAATATCTGTGGCTATATCCAGTGATTCAGAGTTCATCGTATCGGGAAGTGCAGATAATACGGTGAGACTATGGGACGTCAAGACAGGTACCTGTAAGACCATGAGTGGTCACACTAGTTCTGTATGATCTGTGGCTATATCCAGTGATTCAGAGTTCATCGTATCGGGAAGTGGAGATTATACGGTGAGACTATGGGACGTCAAGACAGGTACCTGTAAGACCATGAGTGGTCACACTAGTTCTGTATGATCTGTGGCTATATCCAGTGATTCAGAGTTCATCGTATCGGGAAGTGTAGATTAGACAGTGAGACTATGGGACGTCAAGACAGGTACCTGTAAGACCATGAGTGGTCACACTAGTCATGAATGATCTGTGGCTATATCCAGTGATTCAGAGTTCATTGTATCGGGAAGTGGAGATTATACGGTGAGACTATGGGACGTCAAGACAGGTACCTGTAAGACCATGAGTGGTCACACTAGTCATGTATGATCTGTGGCTATATCCAGTGATTCAGAGTTCATTGTATCGGGAAGTGGAGATTATACGGTGAGACTATGGGACGTCAAGACAGGTACCTGTAAGACCATGAGTGGTCACACTAGTTCTGTATGATCTGTGGCTATATCCAGTGATTCAGAGTTCATCGTATCGGGAAGTTATGATTATACGGTGAGACTATGGGACGTCAAGACAGGTACCTGTAAGACCATGAGTGGTCACACTAGTTCTGTATGATTTGTGGCTATATCCAGTGATTCAGAGTTCATTGTATCGGGAAGTGGAGATTATACGGTGAGACTATGGGACGTCAAGACAAGTACCTGTAAGACCATGAGTGGTCACACTAGTTCTGTAATATCTGTGGCTATATCCAGTGATTCAGAGTTCATCGTATCGGGAAGTGCAGATAATACGGTGAGACTATGGGACGTCAAGACAGGTACCTGTAAGACCATGAGTGGTCACACTAGTTCTGTATGATCTGTGGCTATATCCAGTGATTCAGAGTTCATTGTATCGGGAAGTGGAGATTATACGGTGAGACTATGGGACGTCAAGACAGGTACCTGTAAGACCATGAGTGGTCACACTAGTCATGTATGATCTGTGGCTATATCCAGTGATTCAGAGTTCATTGTATCGGGAAGTGGAGATTATACGGTGAGACTATGGGACGTCAAGACAGGTACCTGTAAGACCATGAGTGGTCACACTAGTCATGTAATATCTGTGGCTATATCCAGTGATTCAGAGTTCATTGTATCGGGAAGTGGAGATTATACGGTGAGACTATGGGACGTCAAGACAGGTACCTGTAAGACCATGAGTGGTCACACTAGTCATGTATGATCTGTGGCTATATCCAGTGATTCAGAGTTCATCGTATCGGGAAGTTATGATAATACGGTGAGACTATGGGACGTCAAGACAGGTACCTGTAAGACCATGAGTGGTCACACTAGTTCTGTATGATCTGTGGCTATATCCAGTGATTCAGAGTTCATTGTATCGGGAAGTTATGATTATACGGTGAGACTATGGGACGTCAAGACAGGTACCTGTAAGACCATGAGTGGTCACACTAGTTCTGTATGATCTGTGGCTATATCCAGTGATTCAGAGTTCATCGTATCGGGAAGTGCAGATAATACGGTGAGACTATGGGACGTCAAGACAGGTACCTGTAAGACCATGAGTGGTCACACTAGTCATGTATGATCTGTGGCTATATCCAGTGATTCAGAGTTCATCGTATCGGGAAGTTATGATAATACGGTGAGACTATGGGACGTCAAGACAGGTACCTGTAAGACCATGAGTGGTCACACTAGTCATGTATGATCTGTGGCTATATCCAGTGATTCAGAGTTCATCGTATCGGGAAGTGGAGATTATACGGTGAGACTATGGGACGTCAAGACAGGTACCTGTAAGACCATGAGTGGTCACACTAGTCATGTATGATCTGTGGCTATATCCAGTGATTCAGAGTTCATCGTATCGGGAAGTGCAGATAATACGGTGAGACTATGGGACGTCAAGACAGGTACCTGTAAGACCATGAGTGGTCACACTAGTTCTGTATGATCTGTGGCTATATCCAGTGATTCAGAGTTCATCGTATCGGGAAGTTATGATTATACGGTGAGACTATGGGACGTCAAGACAGGTACCTGTAAGACCATGAGTGGTCACACTAGTTCTGTATGATCTGTGGCTATATCCAGTGATTCAGAGTTCATCGTATCGGGAAGTGGAGATTATACGGTGAGACTATGGGACGTCAAGACAGGTACCTGTAAGACCATGAGTGGTCACACTAGTCATGTATGATCTGTGGCTATATCCAGTGATTCAGAGTTCATCGTATCGGGAAGTTATGATAATACGGTGAGACTATGGGACGTCAAGACAGGTACCTGTAAGACCATGAGTGGTCACACTAGTCATGTATGATCTGTGGCTATATCCAGTGATTCAGAGTTCATTGTATCGGGAAGTTATGATTATACGGTGAGACTATGGGACGTCAAGACAGGTACCTGTAAGACCATGAGTGGTCACACTAGTTCTGTATGATCTGTGGCTATATCCAGTGATTCAGAGTTCATCGTATCGGGAAGTGCAGATAATACGGTGAGACTATGGGACGTCAAGACAGGTACCTGTAAGACCATGAGTGGTCACACTAGTCATGTATGATCTGTGGCTATATCCAGTGATTCAGAGTTCATCGTATCGGGAAGTTATGATAATACGGTGAGACTATGGGACGTCAAGACAGGTACCTGTAAGACCATGAGTGGTCACACTAGTCATGTATGATCTGTGGCTATATCCAGTGATTCAGAGTTCATCGTATCGGGAAGTGGAGATTATACGGTGAGACTATGGGACGTCAAGACAGGTACCTGTAAGACCATGAGTGGTCACACTAGTTCTGTATGATCTGTGGCTATATCCAGTGATTCAGAGTTCATCGTATCGGGAAGTTATGATTATACGGTGAGACTATGGGACGTCAAGACAGGTACCTGTAAGACCATGAGTGGTCACACTAGTTCTGTATGATCTGTGGCTATATCCAGTGATTCAGAGTTCATCGTATCGGGAAGTGGAGATTATACGGTGAGACTATGGGACGTCAAGACAGGTACCTGTAAGACCATGAGTGGTCACACTAGTTCTGTAATATCTGTGGCTATATCCAGTGATTCAGAGTTCATCGTATCGGGAAGTGCAGATAATACGGTGAGACTATGGGACGTCAAGACAGGTACCTGTAAGACCATGAGTGGTCACACTAGTCATGTATGATCTGTGGCTATATCCAGTGATTCAGAGTTCATCGTATCGGGAAGTGGAGATTATACGGTGAGACTATGGGACGTCAAGACAGGTACCTGTAAGACCATGAGTGGTCACACTAGTTCTGTATGATCTGTGGCTATATCCAGTGATTCAGAGTTCATCGTATCGGGAAGTGGAGATTATACGGTGAGACTATGGGACGTCAAGACAGGTACCTGTAAGACCATGAGTGGTCACACTAGTCATGTATGATCTGTGGCTATATCCAGTGATTCAGAGTTCATCGTATCGGGAAGTTATGATTATACGGTGAGACTATGGGACGTCAAGACAGGTACCTGTAAGACCATGAGTGGTCACACTAGTTCTGTATGATTTGTGGCTATATCCAGTGATTCAGAGTTCATTGTATCGGGAAGTGGAGATTATACGGTGAGACTATGGGACGTCAAGACAAGTACCTGTAAGACCATGAGTGGTCACACTAGTTCTGTAATATCTGTGGCTATATCCAGTGATTCAGAGTTCATCGTATCGGGAAGTGCAGATAATACGGTGAGACTATGGGACGTCAAGACAGGTACCTGTAAGACCATGAGTGGTCACACTAGTTCTGTAATATCTGTGGCTATATCCAGTGATTCAGAGTTCATTGTATCGGGAAGTGGAGATTATACGGTGAGACTATGGGACGTCAAGACAGGTACCTGTAAGACCATGAGTGGTCACACTAGTCATGTATGATCTGTGGCTATATCCAGTGATTCAGAGTTCATTGTATCGGGAAGTGGAGATTATACGGTGAGACTATGGGACGTCAAGACAGGTACCTGTAAGACCATGAGTGGTCACACTAGTCATGTAATATCTGTGGCTATATCCAGTGATTCAGAGTTCATTGTATCGGGAAGTGGAGATTATACGGTGAGACTATGGGACGTCAAGACAGGTACCTGTAAGACCATGAGTGGTCACACTAGTCATGTATGATCTGTGGCTATATCCAGTGATTCAGAGTTCATCGTATCGGGAAGTTATGATAATACGGTGAGACTATGGGACGTCAAGACAGGTACCTGTAAGACCATGAGTGGTCACACTAGTCATGTATGATCTGTGGCTATATCCAGTGATTCAGAGTTCATTGTATCGGGAAGTTATGATAATACGGTGAGACTATGGGACGTCAAGACAGGTACCTGTAAGACCATGAGTGGTCACACTAGTTCTGTATGATTTGTGGCTATATCCAGTGATTCAGAGTTCATCGTATCGGGAAGTGCAGATAATACGGTGAGACTATGGGACGTCAAGACAGGTACCTGTAAGACCATGAGTGGTCACACTAGTCATGTATGATCTGTGGCTATATCCAGTGATTCAGAGTTCATCGTATCGGGAAGTTATGATAATACGGTGAGACTATGGGACGTCAAGACAGGTACCTGTAAGACCATGAGTGGTCACACTAGTCATGTATGATCTGTGGCTATATCCAGTGATTCAGAGTTCATCGTATCGGGAAGTGGAGATTATACGGTGAGACTATGGGACGTCAAGACAGGTACCTGTAAGACCATGAGTGGTCACACTAGTTCTGTATGATCTGTGGCTATATCCAGTGATTCAGAGTTCATCGTATCGGGAAGTTATGATTATACGGTGAGACTATGGGACGTCAAGACAGGTACCTGTAAGACCATGAGTGGTCACACTAGTCATGTATGATCTGTGGCTATATCCAGTGATTCAGAGTTCATTGTATCGGGAAGTGGAGATTATACGGTGAGACTATGGGACGTCAAGACAGGTACCTGTAAGACCATGAGTGGTCACACTAGTCATGAATGATCTGTGGCTATATCCAGTGATTCAGAGTTCATCGTATCGGGAAGTGCAGATAATACGGTGAGACTATGGGACGTCAAGACAGGTACCTGTAAGACCATGAGTGGTCACACTAGTCATGTATGATCTGTGGCTATATCCAGTGATTCAGAGTTCATCGTATCGGGAAGTGGAGATTATACGGTGAGACTATGGGACGTCAAGACAGGTACCTGTAAGACCATGAGTGGTCACACTAGTCATGTATGATCTGTGGCTATATCCAGTGATTCAGAGTTCATTGTATCGGGAAGTGGAGATTATACGGTGAGACTATGGGACGTCAAGACAGGTACCTGTAAGACCATGAGTGGTCACACTAGTCATGTATGATCTGTGGCTATATCCAGTGATTCAGAGTTCATTGTATCGGGAAGTGGAGATTATACGGTGAGACTATGGGACGTCAAGACAAGTACCTGTAAGACCATGAGTGGTCACACTAGTTCTGTAATATCTGTGGCTATATCCAGTGATTCAGAGTTCATCGTATCGGGAAGTGCAGATAATACGGTGAGACTATGGGACGTCAAGACAGGTACCTGTAAGACCATGAGTGGTCACACTAGTTCTGTATGATCTGTGGCTATATCCAGTGATTCAGAGTTCATTGTATCGGGAAGTGGAGATTATACGGTGAGACTATGGGACGTCAAGACAGGTACCTGTAAGACCATGAGTGGTCACACTAGTCATGTATGATCTGTGGCTATATCCAGTGATTCAGAGTTCATTGTATCGGGAAGTGGAGATTATACGGTGAGACTATGGGACGTCAAGACAGGTACCTGTAAGACCATGAGTGGTCACACTAGTCATGTAATATCTGTGGCTATATCCAGTGATTCAGAGTTCATTGTATCGGGAAGTGGAGATTATACGGTGAGACTATGGGACGTCAAGACAGGTACCTGTAAGACCATGAGTGGTCACACTAGTCATGTATGATCTGTGGCTATATCCAGTGATTCAGAGTTCATCGTATCGGGAAGTTATGATAATACGGTGAGACTATGGGACGTCAAGACAGGTACCTGTAAGACCATGAGTGGTCACACTAGTTCTGTATGATCTGTGGCTATATCCAGTGATTCAGAGTTCATTGTATCGGGAAGTTATGATTATACGGTGAGACTATGGGACGTCAAGACAGGTACCTGTAAGACCATGAGTGGTCACACTAGTTCTGTATGATCTGTGGCTATATCCAGTGATTCAGAGTTCATCGTATCGGGAAGTGCAGATAATACGGTGAGACTATGGGACGTCAAGACAGGTACCTGTAAGACCATGAGTGGTCACACTAGTCATGTATGATCTGTGGCTATATCCAGTGATTCAGAGTTCATCGTATCGGGAAGTTATGATAATACGGTGAGACTATGGGACGTCAAGACAGGTACCTGTAAGACCATGAGTGGTCACACTAGTCATGTATGATCTGTGGCTATATCCAGTGATTCAGAGTTCATCGTATCGGGAAGTGGAGATTATACGGTGAGACTATGGGACGTCAAGACAGGTACCTGTAAGACCATGAGTGGTCACACTAGTCATGTATGATCTGTGGCTATATCCAGTGATTCAGAGTTCATCGTATCGGGAAGTGCAGATAATACGGTGAGACTATGGGACGTCAAGACAGGTACCTGTAAGACCATGAGTGGTCACACTAGTTCTGTATGATCTGTGGCTATATCCAGTGATTCAGAGTTCATCGTATCGGGAAGTTATGATTATACGGTGAGACTATGGGACGTCAAGACAGGTACCTGTAAGACCATGAGTGGTCACACTAGTTCTGTATGATCTGTGGCTATATCCAGTGATTCAGAGTTCATCGTATCGGGAAGTGGAGATTATACGGTGAGACTATGGGACGTCAAGACAGGTACCTGTAAGACCATGAGTGGTCACACTAGTCATGTATGATCTGTGGCTATATCCAGTGATTCAGAGTTCATCGTATCGGGAAGTTATGATAATACGGTGAGACTATGGGACGTCAAGACAGGTACCTGTAAGACCATGAGTGGTCACACTAGTCATGTATGATCTGTGGCTATATCCAGTGATTCAGTGTTCATTGTATCGGGAAGTTATGATTATACGGTGAGACTATGGGACGTCAAGACAGGTACCTGTAAGACCATGAGTGGTCACACTAGTTCTGTATGATCTGTGGCTATATCCAGTGATTCAGAGTTCATCGTATCGGGAAGTGCAGATAATACGGTGAGACTATGGGACGTCAAGACAGGTACCTGTAAGACCATGAGTGGTCACACTAGTCATGTATGATCTGTGGCTATATCCAGTGATTCAGAGTTCATCGTATCGGGAAGTTATGATAATACGGTGAGACTATGGGACGTCAAGACAGGTACCTGTAAGACCATGAGTGGTCACACTAGTCATGTATGATCTGTGGCTATATCCAGTGATTCAGAGTTCATCGTATCGGGAAGTGGAGATTATACGGTGAGACTATGGGACGTCAAGACAGGTACCTGTAAGACCATGAGTGGTCACACTAGTTCTGTATGATCTGTGGCTATATCCAGTGATTCAGAGTTCATCGTATCGGGAAGTTATGATTATACGGTGAGACTATGGGACGTCAAGACAGGTACCTGTAAGACCATGAGTGGTCACACTAGTTCTGTATGATCTGTGGCTATATCCAGTGATTCAGAGTTCATCGTATCGGGAAGTGGAGATTATACGGTGAGACTATGGGACGTCAAGACAGGTACCTGTAAGACCATGAGTGGTCACACTAGTTCTGTAATATCTGTGGCTATATCCAGTGATTCAGAGTTCATCGTATCGGGAAGTGCAGATAATACGGTGAGACTATGGGACGTCAAGACAGGTACCTGTAAGACCATGAGTGGTCACACTAGTCATGTATGATCTGTGGCTATATCCAGTGATTCAGAGTTCATCGTATCGGGAAGTGGAGATTATACGGTGAGACTATGGGACGTCAAGACAGGTACCTGTAAGACCATGAGTGGTCACACTAGTTCTGTATGATCTGTGGCTATATCCAGTGATTCAGAGTTCATCGTATCGGGAAGTGGAGATTATACGGTGAGACTATGGGACGTCAAGACAGGTACCTGTAAGACCATGAGTGGTCACACTAGTCATGTATGATCTGTGGCTATATCCAGTGATTCAGAGTTCATCGTATCGGGAAGTTATGATTATACGGTGAGACTATGGGACGTCAAGACAGGTACCTGTAAGACCATGAGTGGTCACACTAGTTCTGTATGATTTGTGGCTATATCCAGTGATTCAGAGTTCATTGTATCGGGAAGTGGAGATTATACGGTGAGACTATGGGACGTCAAGACAAGTACCTGTAAGACCATGAGTGGTCACACTAGTTCTGTAATATCTGTGGCTATATCCAGTGATTCAGAGTTCATCGTATCGGGAAGTGCAGATAATACGGTGAGACTATGGGACGTCAAGACAGGTACCTGTAAGACCATGAGTGGTCACACTAGTTCTGTAATATCTGTGGCTATATCCAGTGATTCAGAGTTCATTGTATCGGGAAGTGGAGATTATACGGTGAGACTATGGGACGTCAAGACAGGTACCTGTAAGACCATGAGTGGTCACACTAGTCATGTATGATCTGTGGCTATATCCAGTGATTCAGAGTTCATTGTATCGGGAAGTGGAGATTATACGGTGAGACTATGGGACGTCAAGACAGGTACCTGTAAGACCATGAGTGGTCACACTAGTCATGTAATATCTGTGGCTATATCCAGTGATTCAGAGTTCATTGTATCGGGAAGTGGAGATTATACGGTGAGACTATGGGACGTCAAGACAGGTACCTGTAAGACCATGAGTGGTCACACTAGTCATGTATGATCTGTGGCTATATCCAGTGATTCAGAGTTCATCGTATCGGGAAGTTATGATAATACGGTGAGACTATGGGACGTCAAGACAGGTACCTGTAAGACCATGAGTGGTCACACTAGTCATGTATGATCTGTGGCTATATCCAGTGATTCAGAGTTCATTGTATCGGGAAGTTATGATAATACGGTGAGACTATGGGACGTCAAGACAGGTACCTGTAAGACCATGAGTGGTCACACTAGTTCTGTATGATTTGTGGCTATATCCAGTGATTCAGAGTTCATCGTATCGGGAAGTGCAGATAATACGGTGAGACTATGGGACGTCAAGACAGGTACCTGTAAGACCATGAGTGGTCACACTAGTCATGTATGATCTGTGGCTATATCCAGTGATTCAGAGTTCATCGTATCGGGAAGTTATGATAATACGGTGAGACTATGGGACGTCAAGACAGGTACCTGTAAGACCATGAGTGGTCACACTAGTCATGTATGATCTGTGGCTATATCCAGTGATTCAGAGTTCATCGTATCGGGAAGTGGAGATTATACGGTGAGACTATGGGACGTCAAGACAGGTACCTGTAAGACCATGAGTGGTCACACTAGTTCTGTATGATCTGTGGCTATATCCAGTGATTCAGAGTTCATCGTATCGGGAAGTTATGATTATACGGTGAGACTATGGGACGTCAAGACAGGTACCTGTAAGACCATGAGTGGTCACACTAGTCATGTATGATCTGTGGCTATATCCAGTGATTCAGAGTTCATTGTATCGGGAAGTGGAGATTATACGGTGAGACTATGGGACGTCAAGACAGGTACCTGTAAGACCATGAGTGGTCACACTAGTCATGAATGATCTGTGGCTATATCCAGTGATTCAGAGTTCATCGTATCGGGAAGTGCAGATAATACGGTGAGACTATGGGACGTCAAGACAGGTACCTGTAAGACCATGAGTGGTCACACTAGTTCTGTATGATCTGTGGCTATATCCAGTGATTCAGAGTTCATCGTATCGGGAAGTGGAGATTATACGGTGAGACTATGGGACGTCAAGACAGGTACCTGTAAGACCATGAGTGGTCACACTAGTCATGTATGATCTGTGGCTATATCCAGTGATTCAGAGTTCATTGTATCGGGAAGTGGAGATTATACGGTGAGACTATGGGACGTCAAGACAGGTACCTGTAAGACCATGAGTGGTCACACTAGTCATGTATGATCTGTGGCTATATCCAGTGATTCAGAGTTCATTGTATCGGGAAGTGGAGATTATACGGTGAGACTATGGGACGTCAAGACAGGTACCTGTAAGACCATGAGTGGTCACACTAGTCATGTATGATCTGTGGCTATATCCAGTGATTCAGAGTTCATTGTATCGGGAAGTGGAGATTATACGGTGAGACTATGGGACGTCAAGACAGGTACCTGTAAGACCATGAGTGGTCACACTAGTTCTGTATGATCTGTGGCTATATCCAGTGATTCAGAGTTCATCGTATCGGGAAGTGGAGATTATACGGTGAGACTATGGGACGTCAAGACAGGTACCTGTAAGACCATGAGTGGTCACACTAGTTCTGTATGATCTGTGGCTATATCCAATGATTCAGAGTTCATCGTATCGGGAAGTTATGATTATACGGTGAGACTATGGGACGTCAAGACAGGTACCTGTAAGACCATGAGTGGTCACACTAGTCATGTATGATCTGTGGCTATATCCAGTGATTCAGAGTTCATCGTATCGGGAAGTGGAGATTATACGGTGAGACTATGGGACGTCAAGACAGGTACCTGTAAGACCATGAGTGGTCACACTAGTTCTGTATGATCTGTGGCTATATCCAGTGATTCAGAGTTCATCGTATCGGGAAGTTATGATTATACGGTGAGACTATGGGACGTCAAGACAGGTACCTGTAAGACCATGAGTGGTCACACTAGTTCTGTAATATCTGTGGCTATATCCAGTGATTCAGAGTTCATCGTATCGGGAAGTGCAGATAATACGGTGAGACTATGGGACGTCAAGACAGGTACCTGGAAGACCATGAGTGGTCACACTAGTTCTGTAATATCTGTGGCTATATCCAGTGATTCAGAGTTCATCGTATCGGGAAGTGCAGATAATACGGTGAGACTATGGGACGTCAAGACAGGTACCTGTAAGACCATGAGTGGTCTCACTTATTCTGTATCATCTATGGCTATATCCAGTGATTCAGAGTTCATCGTATCGGGAAGTGGAGATTATACGGTGAGACTATGGGACGTCAAGACAGGTACCTGTAAGACCATGAGTGGTCACACTAGTCATGTATGATCTGTGGCCATATCCAGTGATTCAGAGTTCATCGTATCGGGAAGTGGAGATTATACGGTGAGACTATGGGACGTCAAGACAGGTACCTGTGAGACCATGAGTGGTCACACTAGTCATGTATGATCTGTGGCCATATCCAGTGATTCAGAGTTCATCGTATCGGGAAGTTATGATTATACGGTGAGACTATGGGACGTCAAGACAGGTACCTGTAAGACCATGAGTGGTCACACTAGTTCTGTAATATCTGTGGCTATATCCAGTGATTCAGAGTTCATCGTATCGGGAAGTGCAGATAATACGGTGAGACTATGGGACGTCAAGACAGGTACCTGTAAGACCATGAGTGGTCACACTTATTCTGTATCATCTGTGGCTATATCCAGTGATTCAGAGTTCATCGTATCGGGAAGTGGAGATTATACGGTGAGACTATGGGACGTCAAGACAGGTACCTGTAAGACCATGAGTGGTCACACTAGTTCTGTATGATCTGTGGCTATATCCAGTGATTCAGAGTTCATCGTATCGGGAAGTGCAGATAATACGGTGAGACTATGGGACGTCAAGACAGGTACCTGTAAGACCATGAGTGGTCACACTAGTCATGTATGATCTGTGGCTATATCCAGTGATTCAGAGTTCATTGTATCGCGAAGTGTAGATTAGACGGTGAGACTATGGGACGTCAAGACAGGTACCTGTAAGACCATGAGTGGTCACACTAGTTCTGTATGATCTGTGGCTATATCCAGTGATTCAGAGTTCATCGTATCGGGAAGTGGAGATTATACGGTGAGACTATGGGACGTCAAGACAGGTACCTGTAAGACCATGAGTGGTCACACTAGTTCTGTAATATCTGTGGCTATATCCAGTGATTCAGAGTTCATCGTATCGGGAAGTGCAGATAATACGGTGAGACTATGGGACGTCAAGACAGGTACCTGTAAGACCATGAGTGGTCACACTAGTTCTGTAATATCTGTGGCTATATCCAGTGATTCAGAGTTCATCGTATCGGGAAGTGGAGATTATACGGTGAGACTATGGGACGTCAAGACAGGTACCTGTAAGACCATGAGTGGTCACACTAGTTCTGTAATATCTGTGGCTATATCCAGTGATTCAGAGTTCATCGTATCGGGAAGTGCAGATAATACGGTGAGACTATGGGACGTCAAGACAGGTACCTGTAAGACCATGAGTGGTCACACTAGTCATGAATGATCTGTGGCTATATCCAGTGATTCAGAGTTCATCGTATCGGGAAGTGGAGATTATACGGTGAGACTATGGGACGTCAAGACAGGTACCTGGAAGACCATGAGTGGTCACACTAGTTCTGTATGATCTGTGGCTATATCCAGTGATTCAGAGTTCATCGTATCGGGAAGTGGAGATTATACGGTGAGACTATGGGACGTCAAGACAGGTACCTGTGAGACCATGAGTGGTCACACTAGTTCTGTATGATCTGTGGCTATATCCAGTGATTCAGAGTTCATCGTATCGGGAAGTGGAGATTATACGGTGAGACTATGGGACGTCAAGACAGGTACCTGTAAGACCATGAGTGGTCACACTAGTCATGTATGATCTGTGGCTATATCCAGTGATTCAGAGTTCATTGTATCGGGAAGTGGAGATTATACGGTGAGACTATGGGACGTCAAGACAGGTACCTGTAAGACCATGAGTGGTCACACTAGTCATGTATGATCTGTGGCTATATCCAGTGATTCAGAGTTCATTGTATCGGGAAGTGGAGATTATACGGTGAGACTATGGGACGTCAAGACAGGTACCTGTAAGACCATGAGTGGTCACACTAGTCATGTATGATCTGTGGCTATATCCAGTGATTCAGAGTTCATTGTATCGGGAAGTGGAGATTATACGGTGAGACTATGGGACGTCAAGACAGGTACCTGTAAGACCATGAGTGGTCACACTAGTTCTGTATGATCTGTGGCTATATCCAGTGATTCAGAGTTCATCGTATCGGGAAGTGGAGATTATACGGTGAGACTATGGGACGTCAAGACAGGTACCTGTAAGACCATGAGTGGTCACACTAGTTCTGTATGATCTGTGGCTATATCCAATGATTCAGAGTTCATCGTATCGGGAAGTTATGATTATACGGTGAGACTATGGGACGTCAAGACAGGTACCTGTAAGACCATGAGTGGTCACACTAGTCATGTATGATCTGTGGCTATATCCAGTGATTCAGAGTTCATCGTATCGGGAAGTGGAGATTATACGGTGAGACTATGGGACGTCAAGACAGGTACCTGTAAGACCATGAGTGGTCACACTAGTTCTGTATGATCTGTGGCTATATCCAGTGATTCAGAGTTCATCGTATCGGGAAGTTATGATTATACGGTGAGACTATGGGACGTCAAGACAGGTACCTGTAAGACCATGAGTGGTCACACTAGTTCTGTAATATCTGTGGCTATATCCAGTGATTCAGAGTTCATCGTATCGGGAAGTGCAGATAATACGGTGAGACTATGGGACGTCAAGACAGGTACCTGGAAGACCATGAGTGGTCACACTAGTTCTGTAATATCTGTGGCTATATCCAGTGATTCAGAGTTCATCGTATCGGGAAGTGCAGATAATACGGTGAGACTATGGGACGTCAAGACAGGTACCTGTAAGACCATGAGTGGTCTCACTTATTCTGTATCATCTATGGCTATATCCAGTGATTCAGAGTTCATCGTATCGGGAAGTGGAGATTATACGGTGAGACTATGGGACGTCAAGACAGGTACCTGTAAGACCATGAGTGGTCACACTAGTCATGTATGATCTGTGGCTATATCCAGTGATTCAGAGTTCATCGTATCGGGAAGTGCAGATAATACGGTGAGACTATGGGACGTCAAGACAGGTACCTGGAAGACCATGAGTGGTCTCACTTATTCTGTATCATCTGTGGCTATATCCAGTGATTCAGAGTTCATCGTATCGGGAAGTTATGATTATACGGTGAGACTATGGGACGTCAAGACAGGTACCTGTAAGACCATGAGTGGTCACACTAGTTCTGTAATATCTGTGGCTATATCCAGTGATTCAGAGTTCATCGTATCGGGAAGTGCAGATAATACGGTGAGACTATGGGACGTCAAGACAGGTACCTGTAAGACCATGAGTGGTCACACTTATTCTGTATCATCTGTGGCTATATCCAGTGATTCAGAGTTCATCGTATCGGGAAGTGGAGATTATACGGTGAGACTATGGGACGTCAAGACAGGTACCTGTAAGACCATGAGTGGTCACACTAGTTCTGTAATATCTGTGGCTATATCCAGTGATTCAGAGTTCATCGTATCGGGAAGTGCAGATAATACGGTGAGACTATGGGACGTCAAGACAGGTACCTGGAAGACCATGAGTGGTCACACTAGTCATGTATGATCTGTGGCTATATCCAGTGATTCAGAGTTCATTGTATCGCGAAGTGTAGATTAGACGGTGAGACTATGGGACGTCAAGACAGGTACCTGTAAGACCATGAGTGGTCACACTAGTTCTGTATGATCTGTGGCTATATCCAGTGATTCAGAGTTCATCGTATCGGGAAGTGGAGATTATACGGTGAGACTATGGGACGTCAAGACAGGTACCTGTAAGACCATGAGTGGTCACACTAGTTCTGTAATATCTGTGGCTATATCCAGTGATTCAGAGTTCATCGTATCGGGAAGTGCAGATAATACGGTGAGACTATGGGACGTCAAGACAGGTACCTGTAAGACCATGAGTGGTCACACTAGTTCTGTAATATCTGTGGCTATATCCAGTGATTCAGAGTTCATCGTATCGGGAAGTGGAGATTATACGGTGAGACTATGGGACGTCAAGACAGGTACCTGTAAGACCATGAGTGGTCACACTAGTTCTGTAATATCTGTGGCTATATCCAGTGATTCAGAGTTCATCGTATCGGGAAGTGCAGATAATACGGTGAGACTATGGGACGTCAAGACAGGTACCTGTAAGACCATGAGTGGTCACACTAGTCATGAATGATCTGTGGCTATATCCAGTGATTCAGAGTTCATCGTATCGGGAAGTGGAGATTATACGGTGAGACTATGGGACGTCAAGACAGGTACCTGGAAGACCATGAGTGGTCACACTAGTTCTGTATGATCTGTGGCTATATCCAGTGATTCAGAGTTCATCGTATCGGGAAGTGGAGATTATACGGTGAGACTATGGGACGTCAAGACAGGTACCTGTGAGACCATGAGTGGTCACACTAGTTCTGTATGATCTGTGGCTATATCCAGTGATTCAGAGTTCATCGTATCGGGAAGTGGAGATTATACGGTGAGACTATGGGACGTCAAGACAGGTACCTGTAAGACCATGAGTGGTCACACTAGTTCTGTAATATCTGTGGCTATATCCAGTGATTCAGAGTTCATCGTATCGGGAAGTGGAGATTATACGGTGAGACTATGGGACGTCAAGACAGGTACCTGTAAGACCATGAGTGGTCACACTAGTCATGAATGATCTGTGGCTATATCCAGTGATTCAGAGTTCATCGTATCGGGAAGTGGAGATTATACGGTGAGACTATGGGACGTCAAGACAGGTACCTGTAAGACCATGAGTGGTCACACTAGTTCTGTAATATCTGTGGCTATATCCAGTGATTCAGAGTTCATCGTATCGGGAAGTGCAGATAATACGGTGAGACTATGGGACGTCAAGACAGGTACCTGTAAGACCATGAGTGGTCACACTAGTCATGTATGATCTGTGGCTATATCCAGTGATTCAGAGTTCATCGTATCGGGAAGTGCAGATAATACGGTGAGACTATGGGACGTCAAGACAGGTACCTGGAAGACCATGAGTGGTCACACTAGTTCTGTATGATCTGTGGCTATATCCAGTGATTCAGAGTTCATCGTATCGGGAAGTGGAGATTATACGGTGAGACTATGGGACGTCAAGACAGGTACCTGTAAGACCATGAGTGGTCACACTAGTCATGTATGATCTGTGGCTATATCCAGTGATTCAGAGTTCATCGTATCGGGAAGTGGAGATTATACGGTGAGACTATGGGACGTCAAGACAGGTACCTGTAAGACCATGAGTGGTCACACTAGTTCTGTAATATCTGTGGCTATATCCAGTGATTCAGAGTTCATCGTATCGGGAAGTGCAGATTATACGGTGAGACTATGGGACGTCAAGACAGGTACCTGTAAGACCATGAGTGGTCACACTAGTTCTGTATGATCTGTGGCTATATCCAGTGATTCAGAGTTCATCGTATCGGGAAGTGGAGATTATACGGTGAGACTATGGGACGTCAAGACAGGTACCTGTAAGACCATGAGTGGTCACACTAGTCATGTATGATCTGTGGCTATATCCAGTGATTCAGAGTTCATCGTATCGGGAAGTGGAGATTATACGGTGAGACTATGGGACGTCAAGACAGGTACCTGTAAGACCATGAGTGGTCACACTAGTTCTGTAATATCTGTGGCTATATCCAGTGATTCAGAGTTCATCGTATCGGGAAGTGCAGATTATACGGTGAGACTATGGGACGTCAAGACAGGTACCTGTAAGACCATGAGTGGTCACACAGATTCTGTATGATCTGTGGCTATATCCAGTGATTCAGAGTTCATCGTATCGGGAAGTTAAGATTATACGGTGAGACTATGGGACGTCAAGACAGGTACCTGTAAGACCATGAGTGGTCACACTAGTTCTGTAATATCTGTGGCTATATCCAGTGATTCAGAGTTCATCGTATCGGGAAGTGCAGATAATACGGTGAGACTATGGGACGTCAAGACAGGTACCTGTAAGACCATGAGTGGTCACACTAGTTCTGTAATATCTGTGGCTATATCCAGTGATTCAGAGTTCATCGTATCGGGAAGTGGAGATTATACGGTGAGACTATGGGACGTCAAGACAGGTACCTGGAAGACCATGAGTGGTCTCACTTATTCTGTATCATCTGTGGCTATATCCAGTGATTCAGAGTTCATCGTATCGGGAAGTGCAGATAATACGGTGAGACTATGGGACGTCAAGACAGGTACCTGTAAGACCATGAGTGGTCACACTAGTTCTGTATGATCTGTGGCTATATCCAGTGATTCAGAGTTCATCGTATCGGGAAGTGCAGATAATACGGTGAGACTATGGGACGTCAAGACAGGTACCTGTAAGACCATGAGTGGTCACACTAGTTCTGTATGATCTGTGGCTATATCCAGTGATTCAGAGTTCATCGTATCGGGAAGTGGAGATTATACGGTGAGACTATGGGACGTCAAGACAGGTACCTGTAAGACCATGAGTGGTCACACTAGTTCTGTATGATCTGTGGCTATATCCAGTGATTCAGAGTTCATCGTATCGGGAAGTGGAGATTATACGGTGAGACTATGGGACGTCAAGACAGGTACCTGTGAGACCATGAGTGGTCACACTAGTTCTGTATCATCTGTGGCTATATCCAGTGATTCAGAGTTCATCGTATCGGGAAGTGGAGATTATACGGTGAGACTATGGGACGTCAAGACAGGTACCTGTAAGACCATGAGTGGTCACACTAGTTCTGTATCATCTGTGGCTATATCCAGTGATTCAGAGTTCATCGTATCGGGAAGTGCAGATAATACGGTGAGACTATGGGACGTCAAGACAGGTACCTGTAAGACAATGAGTGGTCACACTAGTTCTGTAATATCTGTGGCTATATCCAGTGATTCAGAGTTCATCGTATCGGGAAGTGCAGATAATACGGTGAGACTATGGGACGTCAAGACAGGTACCTGTAAGACCATGAGTGGTCACACTAGTTCTGTAATATCTGTGGCTATATCCAGTGATTCAGAGTTCATCGTATCGGGAAGTGCAGATAATACGGTGAGACTATGGGACGTCAAGACAGGTACCTGGAAGACCATGAGTGGTCTCACTTATTCTGTATCATCTGTGGCTATATCCAGTGATTCAGAGTTCATCGTATCGGGAAGTGCAGATAATACGGTGAGACTATGGGACGTCAAGACAGGTACCTGTAAGACCATGAGTGGTCACACTAGTTCTGTAATATCTGTGGCTATATCCAGTGATTCAGAGTTCATCGTATCGGGAAGTGCAGATAATACGGTGAGACTATGGGACGTCAAGACAGGTACCTGTGAGACCATGAGTGGTCACACTAGTTCTGTATGATCTGTGGCTATATCCAGTGATTCAGAGTTCATCGTATCGGGAAGTGGAGATTATACGGTGAGACTATGGGACGTCAAGACAGGTACCTGTAAGACCATGAGTGGTCACACTAGTTCTGTATGATCTGTGGCTATATCCAGTGATTCAGAGTTCATCGTATCGGGAAGTGCAGATAATACGGTGAGACTATGGGACGTCAAGACAGGTACCTGTAAGACCATGAGTGGTCACACTAGTTCTGTAATATCTGTGGCTATATCCAGTGATTCAGAGTTCATCGTATCGGGAAGTTATGATTATACGGTGAGACTATGGGACGTCAAGACAGGTACCTGTAAGACCATGAGTGGTCACACTAGTTCTGTATGATTTGTGGCTATATCCAGTGATTCAGAGTTCATTGTATCGGGAAGTGGAGATTATACGGTGAGACTATGGGACGTCAAGACAGGTACCTGGAAGACCATGAGTGGTCTCACTTATTCTGTATCATCTGTGGCTATATCCAGTGATTCAGAGTTCATCGTATCGGGAAGTGCAGATAATACGGTGAGACTATGGGACGTCAAGACAGGTACCTGTAAGACCATGAGTGGTCACACTAGTTCTGTATCATCTGTGGCTATATCCAGTGATTCAGAGTTCATCGTATCGGGAAGTGGAGATTATACGGTGAGACTATGGGACGTCAAGACAGGTACCTGTAAGACCATGAGTGGTCACACTAGTTCTGTATCATCTGTGGCTATATCCAGTGATTCAGAGTTCATCGTATCGGGAAGTGCAGATAATACGGTGAGACTATGGGACGTCAAGACAGGTACCTGTAAGACCATGAGTGGTCTCACTTATTCTGTATCATCTGTGGCTATATCCAGTGATTCAGAGTTCATCGTATCGGGAAGTGGAGATTATACGGTGAGACTATGGGACGTCAAGACAGGTACCTGTAAGACCATGAGTGATCACACTTATTCTGTAATATCTGTGGCTATATCCAGTGATTCAGAGTTCATCGTATCGGGAAGTGCAGATAATACGGTGAGACTATGGGACGTCAAGACAGGTACCTGTAAGACCATGAGTGGTCACACTAGTTCTGTAATATCTGTGGCTATATCCAGTGATTCAGAGTTCATCGTATCGGGAAGTGGAGATTATACGGTGAGACTATGGGACGTCAAGACAGGTACCTGTAAGACCATGAGTGGTCACACTAGTTATGTATGATCTGTGGCTATATCCAGTGATTCAGAGTTCATCGTATCGGGAAGTGCAGATAATACGGTGAGACTATGGGACGTCAAGACAGGTACCTGTAAGACCATGAGTGGTCACACTAGTTCTGTATCATCTGTGGCTATATCCAGTGATTCAGAGTTCATTGTATCGGGAAGTGGAGATTATACGGTGAGACTATGGGACGTCAAGACAGGTACCTGTAAGACCATGAGTGGTCACACTAGTTCTGTATGATCTGTGGCTATATCCAGTGATTCAGAGTTCATCGTATCGGGAAGTGCAGATAATACGGTGAGACTATGGGACGTCAAGACAGGTACCTGTAAGACCATGAGTGGTCTCACTTATTCTGTATCATCTGTGGCTATATCCAGTGATTCAGAGTTCATTGTATCGGGAAGTGGAGATTATACGGTGAGACTATGGGACGTCAAGACAGGTACCTGTAAGACCATGAGTGGTCACACTAGTTCTGTATGATCTGTGGCTATATCCAGTGATTCAGAGTTCATTGTATCGGGAAGTGGAGATTATACGGTGAGACTATGGGACGTCAAGACAGGTACCTGTAAGACCATGAGTGGTCACACTAGTTCTGTATGATCTGTGGCTATATCCAGTGATTCAGAGTTCATTGTATCGGGAAGTGGAGATTATACGGTGAGACTATGGGACGTCAAGACAGGTACCTGTAAGACCATGAGTGGTCACACTAGTTCTGTAATATCTGTGGCTATATCCAGTGATTCAGAGTTCATCGTATCGGGAAGTGCAGATAATACGGTGAGACTATGGGACGTCAAGACAGGTACCTGTAAGACCATGAGTGATCACACTTATTCTGTAATATCTGTGGCTATATCCAGTGATTCAGAGTTCATCGTATCGGGAAGTGCAGATAATACGGTGAGACTATGGGACGTCAAGACAGGTACCTGTAAGACCATGAGTGGTCACACTAGTTCTGTATGATCTGTGGCTATATCCAGTGATTCAGAGTTCATCGTATCGGGAAGTGGAGATTATACGGTGAGACTATGGGACGTCAAGACAGGTACCTGTAAGACCATGAGTGGTCTCACTTATTCTGTATGATCTGTGGCTATATCCAGTGATTCAGAGTTCATCGTATCGGGAAGTGCAGATTAGACAGTGAGACTATGGGACGTCAAGACAGGTACCTGTAAGACCATGAGTGGTCACACTAGTTCTGTATGATCTGTGGCTATATCCAGTGATTCAGAGTTCATCGTATCGGGAAGTGGAGATAAGACGGTGAGACTATGGGACGTCAAGACAGGTACCTGTAAGACCATGAGTGGTCACACTAGTTCTGTATGATCTGTGGCTATATCCAGTGATTCAGAGTTCATTGTATCGGGAAGTGCAGATTATACGGTGAGACTATGGGACGTCAAGACAGGTACCTGTAAGACCATGAGTGGTCACACTAGTTCTGTAATATCTGTGGCTATATCCAGTGATTCAGAGTTCATCGTATCGGGAAGTGCAGATTAGACAGTGAGACTATGGGACGTCAAGACAGGTACCTGTAAGACCATGAGTGGTCACACTAGTTCTGTAATATCTGTGGCTATATCCAGTGATTCAGAGTTCATCGTATCGGGAAGTGCAGATAATACGGTGAGACTATGGGACGTCAAGACAGGTACCTGTAAGACCATGAGTGGTCACACTAGTTCTGTATGATCTGTGGCTATATCCAGTGATTCAGAGTTCATCGTATCGGGAAGTGCAGATTAGACAGTGAGACTATGGGACGTCAAGACAGGTACCTGTAAGACCATGAGTGGTCACACTAGTTCTGTATGATCTGTGGCTATATCCAGTGATTCAGAGTTCATCGTATCGGGAAGTGGAGATTATACGGTGAGACTATGGGACGTCAAGACAGGTACCTGGAAGACCATGAGTGGTCACACTAGTTCTGTATGATCTGTGGCTATATCCAGTGATTCAGAGTTCATCGTATCGGGAAGTGGAGATTATACGGTGAGACTATGGGACGTCAAGACAGGTACCTGGAAGACCATGAGTGGTCACACTAGTTCTGTAATATCTGTGGCTATATCCAGTGATTCAGAGTTCATCGTATCGGGAAGTGGAGATTATACGGTGAGACTATGGGACGTCAAGACAGGTACCTGTGAGACCATGAGTGGTCACACTAGTTCTGTATCATCTGTGGCTATATCCAGTGATTCAGAGTTCATCGTATCGGGAAGTGCAGATAATACGGTGAGACTATGGGACGTCAAGACAGGTACCTGTAAGACCATGAGTGGTCACACTAGTCATGTATGATCTGTGGCTATATCCAGTGATTCAGAGTTCATCGTATCGGGAAGTTATGATTATACGGTGAGACTATGGGACGTCAAGACAGGTACCTGTAAGACCATGAGTGGTCACACTAGTTCTGTATGATTTGTGGCTATATCCAGTGATTCAGAGTTCATTGTATCGGGAAGTGGAGATTATACGGTGAGACTATGGGACGTCAAGACAGGTACCTGTAAGACCATGAGTGGTCACACTAGTTCTGTATGATTTGTGGCTATATCCAGTGATTCAGAGTTCATTGTATCGGGAAGTGGAGATTATACGGTGAGACTATGGGACGTCAAGACAAGTACCTGTAAGACCATGAGTGGTCACACTAGTTCTGTATGATCTGTGGCTATATCCAGTGATTCAGAGTTCATCGTATCGGGAAGTGGAGATTATACGGTGAGACTATGGGACGTCAAGACAGGTACCTGGAAGACCATGAGTGGTCACACTAGTTCTGTATCATCTGTGGCTATATCCAGTGATTCAGAGTTCATCGTATCGGGAAGTTATGATTATACGGTGAGACTATGGGACGTCAAGACAGGTACCTGTAAGACCATGAGTGGTCACACTAGTTCTGTAATATCTGTGGCTATATCCAGTGATTCAGAGTTCATCGTATCGGGAAGTGCAGATAATACGGTGAGACTATGGGACGTCAAGACAGGTACCTGTAAGACCATGAGTGGTCACACTAGTTCTGTAATATCTGTGGCTATATCCAGTGATTCAGAGTTCATCGTATCGGGAAGTGGAGATTATACGGTGAGACTATGGGACGTCAAGACAGGTACCTGTAAGACCATGAGTGGTCACACTAGTCATGTATGATCTGTGGCTATATCCAGTGATTCAGAGTTCATCGTATCGGGAAGTGCAGATAATACGGTGAGACTATGGGACGTCAAGACAGGTACCTGTAAGACCATGAGTGGTCTCACTTATTCTGTATCATCTGTGGCTATATCCAGTGATTCAGAGTTCATCGTATCGGGAAGTGCAGATAATACGGTGAGACTATGGGACGTCAAGACAGGTACCTGTAAGACCATGAGTGGTCACACTAGTTCTGTAATATCTGTGGCTATATCCAGTGATTCAGAGTTCATCGTATCGGGAAGTGCAGATAATACGGTGAGACTATGGGACGTCAAGACAGGTACCTGTAAGACCATGAGTGGTCACACTAGTTCTGTATCATCTGTGGCTATATCCAGTGATTCAGAGTTCATCGTATCGGGAAGTGCAGATAATACGGTGAGACTATGGGACGTCAAGACAGGTACCTGTAAGACCATGAGTGGTCACACTAGTTCTGTAATATCTGTGGCTATATCCAGTGATTCAGAGTTCATCGTATCGGGAAGTGCAGATAATACGGTGAGACTATGGGACGTCAAGACAGGTACCTGTAAGACCATGAGTGGTCTCACTTATTCTGTAATATCTGTGGCTATATCCAGTGATTCAGAGTTCATCGTATCGGGAAGTGGAGATAAGACGGTGAGACTATGGGACGTCAAGACAGGTACCTGTAAGACCATGAGTGGTCACACTAGTTCTGTATGATCTGTGGCTATATCCAGTGATTCAGAGTTCATTGTATCGGGAAGTGCAGATTATACGGTGAGACTATGGGACGTCAAGACAGGTACCTGTAAGACCATGAGTGGTCACACTAGTTCTGTAATATCTGTGGCTATATCCAGTGATTCAGAGTTCATTGTATCGGGAAGTGGAGATTATACGGTGAGACTATGGGACGTCAAGACAGGTACCTGTAAGACCATGAGTGGTCACACTAGTCATGTATGATCTGTGGCTATATCCAGTGATTCAGAGTTCATCGTATCGGGAAGTTATGATTATACGGTGAGACTATGGGACGTCAAGACAGGTACCTGTAAGACCATGAGTGGTCACACTAGTTCTGTAATATCTGTGGCTATATCCAGTGATTCAGAGTTCATCGTATCGGGAAGTGCAGATAATACGGTGAGACTATGGGACGTCAAGACAGGTACCTGTAAGACCATGAGTGGTCACACTAGTTCTGTATGATCTGTGGCTATATCCAGTGATTCAGAGTTCATCGTATCGGGAAGTGGAGATTATACGGTGAGACTATGGGACGTCAAGACAGGTACCTGTAAGACCATGAGTGGTCACACTAGTTCTGTAATATCTGTGGCTATATCCAGTGATTCAGAGTTCATTGTATCGGGAAGTGGAGATTATACGGTGAGACTATGGGACGTCAAGACAGGTACCTGGAAGACCATGAGTGGTCACACTAGTTCTGTAATATCTGTGGCTATATCCAGTGATTCAGAGTTCATCGTATCGGGAAGTGCAGATTAGACAGTGAGACTATGGGACGTCAAGACAGGTACCTGTAAGACCATGAGTGGTCACACTAGTTCTGTAATATCTGTGGCTATATCCAGTGATTCAGAGTTCATCGTATCGGGAAGTGCAGATAATACGGTGAGACTATGGGACGTCAAGACAGGTACCTGTAAGACCATGAGTGATCACACTTATTCTGTAATATCTGTGGCTATATCCAGTGATTCAGAGTTCATCGTATCGGGAAGTGCAGATAATACGGTGAGACTATGGGACGTCAAGACAGGTACCTGTAAGACCATGAGTGGTCACACTAGTTCTGTATGATCTGTGGCTATATCCAGTGATTCAGAGTTCATCGTATCGGGAAGTGGAGATTATACGGTGAGACTATGGGACGTCAAGACAGGTACCTGTAAGACCATGAGTGGTCTCACTTATTCTGTATGATCTGTGGCTATATCCAGTGATTCAGAGTTCATCGTATCGGGAAGTGCAGATAATACGGTGAGACTATGGGACGTCAAGACAGGTACCTGTAAGACCATGAGTGGTCACACTAGTTCTGTATGATCTGTGGCTATATCCAGTGATTCAGAGTTCATCGTATCGGGAAGTGCAGATAATACGGTGAGACTATGGGACGTCAAGACAGGTACCTGTAAGACCATGAGTGGTCACACTAGTTCTGTATGATCTGTGGCTATATCCAGTGATTCAGAGTTCATCGTATCGGGAAGTGGAGATTATACGGTGAGACTATGGGACGTCAAGACAGGTACCTGTAAGACCATGAGTGGTCACACTAGTTCTGTATGATCTGTGGCTATATCCAGTGATTCAGAGTTCATCGTATCGGGAAGTGCAGATAATACGGTGAGACTATGGGACGTCAAGACAGGTACCTGTAAGACCATGAGTGGTCACACTAGTTCTGTATGATCTGTGGCTATATCCAGTGATTCAGAGTTCATCGTATCGGGAAGTGGAGATTATACGGTGAGACTATGGGACGTCAAGACAGGTACCTGTAAGACCATGAGTGGTCACACTAGTTCTGTATGATCTGTGGCTATATCCAGTGATTCAGAGTTCATCGTATCGGGAAGTGCAGATAATACGGTGAGACTATGGGACGTCAAGACAGGTACCTGGAAGACCATGAGTGGTCACACTAGTTCTGTATGATCTGTGGCTATATCCAGTGATTCAGAGTTCATCGTATCGGGAAGTGGAGATTATACGGTGAGACTATGGGACGTCAAGACAGGTACCTGTAAGACCATGAGTGGTCTCACTTATTCTGTATCATCTGTGGCTATATCCAGTGATTCAGAGTTCATTGTATCGGGAAGTGGAGATTATACGGTGAGACTATGGGACGTCAAGACAGGTACCTGTAAGACCATGAGTGGTCACACTAGTTCTGTAATATCTGTGGCTATATCCAGTGATTCAGAGTTCATCGTATCGGGAAGTGCAGATAATACGGTGAGACTATGGGACGTCAAGACAGGTACCTGTAAGACCATGAGTGGTCTCACTTATTCTGTATCATCTGTGGCTATATCCAGTGATTCAGAGTTCATCGTATCGGGAAGTGCAGATAATACGGTGAGACTATGGGACGTCAAGACAGGTACCTGTAAGACCATGAGTGGTCACACTAGTTCTGTAATATCTGTGGCTATATCCAGTGATTCAGAGTTCATCGTATCGGGAAGTGGAGATTATACGGTGAGACTATGGGACGTCAAGACAGGTACCTGGAAGACCATGAGTGGTCACACTAGTTCTGTATGATCTGTGGCTATATCCAGTGATTCAGAGTTCATCGTATCGGGAAGTGCAGATAATACGGTGAGACTATGGGACGTCAAGACAGGTACCTGTAAGACCATGAGTGGTCACACTAGTTCTGTATCATCTGTGGCTATATCCAGTGATTCAGAGTTCATCGTATCGGGAAGTTATGATTATACGGTGAGACTATGGGACGTCAAGACAGGTACCTGTAAGACCATGAGTGGTCACACTAGTTCTGTAATATCTGTGGCTATATCCAGTGATTCAGAGTTCATCGTATCGGGAAGTGCAGATTAGACAGTGAGACTATGGGACGTCAAGACAGGTACCTGGAAGACCATGAGTGGTCACACTAGTTCTGTATGATCTGTGGCTATATCCAGTGATTCAGAGTTCATCGTATCGGGAAGTGCAGATAATACGGTGAGACTATGGGACGTCAAGACAGGTACCTGTAAGACCATGAGTGGTCACACTAGTCATGTATGATCTGTGGCTATATCCAGTGATTCAGAGTTCATCGTATCGGGAAGTTATGATTATACGGTGAGACTATGGGACGTCAAGACAGGTACCTGTAAGACCATGAGTGGTCACACTAGTTCTGTAATATCTGTGGCTATATCCAGTGATTCAGAGTTCATCGTATCGGGAAGTGCAGATAATACGGTGAGACTATGGGACGTCAAGACAGGTACCTGTAAGACCATGAGTGGTCACACTAGTTCTGTATGATCTGTGGCTATATCCAGTGATTCAGAGTTCATCGTATCGGGAAGTGCAGATTAGACAGTGAGACTATGGGACGTCAAGACAGGTACCTGTAAGACCATGAGTGGTCACACTTATTCTGTATCATCTGTGGCTATATCCAGTGATTCAGAGTTCATCGTATCGGGAAGTGGAGATTATACGGTGAGACTATGGGACGTCAAGACAGGTACCTGTAAGACCATGAGTGGTCACACTAGTTCTGTAATATCTGTGGCTATATCCAGTGATTCAGAGTTCATCGTATCGGGAAGTGGAGATAATACGGTGAGACTATGGGACGTCAAGACAGGTACCTGTAAGACCATGAGTGGTCACACTAGTTCTGTAATATCTGTGGCTATATCCAGTGATTCAGAGTTCATCGTATCGGGAAGTGGAGATTATACGGTGAGACTATGGGACGTCAAGACAGGTACCTGTAAGACCATGAGTGGTCACACAGATTCTTTATATGCTGTGGCTATATCCAGTGATTCAGAGTTCATCGTATCGGGAAGTTATGATAAGACGGTGAGACTATTGGACGTCAAGACAGGTACCTGTAAGACCATGAGTGGTCACACTAGTTATGTATTATCTGTAACTATATCCAGTGATTCAGAGTTCATCGTATCGGGAAGTTAAGATTATACGGTGAGACTATGGAACATCAAGACAGGTACCTGTAAGACCATGAGTGGTCACACAGATTCTGTATTATCTGTGGCTATATCCAGTGATTCAGAGTTCATCGTATCGGGAAGTTATGATGAAACGGTGAGACTATTGGACGTCAAGACAGGTACCTGTAAGACCATGAGTGGTCACACTAGTCATGTATTATCTGTGGCTATATCCAGTGATTCAGAGTTCATCGTATCGGGAAGTTATGATAAGACGGTGAGACTATTGGACGTCAAGACAGGTACCTGTAAGACCATGAGTGGTCACACAGATTCTGTATTATCTGTGGCTATATCCAGTGATTCAGAGTTCATCGTATCGGGAAGTGATGATAATACGGTGAGACTATGGAACATCAAGACAGGTACCTGTAAGACCATGAGTGGTCACACTAGTTCTGTAATATCTGTGGCTATATCCAGTGATTCAGAGTTCATCGTATCGGGAAGTGCAGATAATACGGTGAGACTATGGGACGTCAAGACAGGTACCTGTAAGACCATGAGTGGTCACACTAGTTCTGTATGATCTGTGGCTATATCCAGTGATTCAGAGTTCATCGTATCGGGAAGTGGAGATTATACGGTGAGACTATGGGACGTCAAGACAGGTACCTGTAAGACCATGAGTGGTCACACTAGTTCTGTAATATCTGTGGCTATATCCAGTGATTCAGAGTTCATCGTATCGGGAAGTGCAGATAAGACGGTGAGACTATGGGACGTCAAGACAGGTACCTGTAAGACCATGAGTGGTCTCACTTATTCTGTATCATCTGTGGCTATATCCAGTGATTCAGAGTTCATTGTATCGGGAAGTGGAGATTATACGGTGAGACTATGGGACGTCAAGACAGGTACCTGTAAGACCATGAGTGGTCACACTAGTTCTGTAATATCTGTGGCTATATCCAGTGATTCAGAGTTCATCGTATCGGGAAGTGCAGATAATACGGTGAGACTATGGGACGTCAAGACAGGTACCTGTAAGACCATGAGTGGTCACACTAGTTCTGTAATATCTGTGGCTATATCCAGTGATTCAGAGTTCATTGTATCGGGAAGTGGAGATTATACGGTGAGACTATGGGACGTCAAGACAGGTACCTGTAAGACCATGAGTGGTCACACTAGTTCTGTAATATCTGTGGCTATATCCAGTGATTCAGAGTTCATTGTATCGGGAAGTGGAGATTATACGGTGAGACTATGGGACGTCAAGACAGGTACCTGTAAGACCATGAGTGGTCACACTAGTCATGTATGATCTGTGGCTATATCCAGTGATTCAGAGTTCATCGTATCGGGAAGTGGAGATTATACGGTGAGACTATGGGACGTCAAGACAGGTACCTGTAAGACCATGAGTGGTCACACTAGTCATGTAATATCTGTGGCTATATCCAGTGATTCAGAGTTCATCGTATCGGGAAGTGCAGATTAGACAGTGAGACTATGGGACGTCAAGACAGGTACCTGTAAGACCATGAGTGGTCTCACTTTTTCTGTATCATCTGTGGCTATATCCAGTGATTCAGAGTTCATCGTATCGGGAAGTGCAGATTAGACAGTGAGACTATGGGACGTCAAGACAGGTACCTGTAAGACCATGAGTGGTCTCACTTTTTCTGTATCATCTGTGGCTATATCCAGTGATTCAGAGTTCATCGTATCGGGAAGTGCAGATTAGACAGTGAGACTATGGGACGTCAAGACAGGTACCTGTAAGACCATGAGTGGTCACACTAGTTCTGTAATATCTGTGGCTATATCCAGTGATTCAGAGTTCATCGTATCGGGAAGTGGAGATTATACGGTGAGACTATGGGACGTCAAGACAGGTACCTGTAAGACCATGAGTGGTCTCACTTATTCTGTATCATCTGTGGCTATATCCAGTGATTCAGAGTTCATCGTATCGGGAAGTGGAGATTATACGGTGAGACTATGGGACGTCAAGACAGGTACCTGTAAGACCATGAGTGGTCACACTAGTTCTGTAATATCTGTGGCTATATCCAGTGATTCAGAGTTCATCGTATCGGGAAGTGGAGATAATACGGTGAGACTATGGGACGTCAAGACAGGTACCTGTAAGACCATGAGTGGTCACACTAGTTCTGTATGATCTGTGGCTATATCCAGTGATTCAGAGTTCATCGTATCGGGAAGTGGAGATTATACGGTGAGACTATGGGACGTCAAGACAGGTACCTGGAAGACCATGAGTGGTCTCACTTATTCTGTATCATCTGTGGCTATATCCAGTGATTCAGAGTTCATCGTATCGGGAAGTGGAGATTATACGGTGAGACTATGGGACGTCAAGACAGGTACCTGTAAGACCATGAGTGGTCACACTAGTTCTGTAATATCTGTGGCTATATCCAGTGATTCAGAGTTCATCGTATCGGGAAGTGCAGATAATACGGTGAGACTATGGGACGTCAAGACAGGTACCTGTAAGACCATGAGTGGTCACACTAGTTCTGTAATATCTGTGGCTATATCCAGTGATTCAGAGTTCATCGTATCGGGAAGTGGAGATAATACGGTGAGACTATGGGACGTCAAGACAGGTACCTGTAAGACCATGAGTGGTCACACTAGTTCTGTATGATCTGTGGCTATATCCAGTGATTCAGAGTTCATCGTATCGGGAAGTGGAGATTATACGGTGAGACTATGGGACGTCAAGACAGGTACCTGGAAGACCATGAGTGGTCTCACTTATTCTGTATCATCTGTGGCTATATCCAGTGATTCAGAGTTCATCGTATCGGGAAGTGGAGATTATACGGTGAGACTATGGGACGTCAAGACAGGTACCTGTAAGACCATGAGTGGTCACACTAGTTCTGTAATATCTGTGGCTATATCCAGTGATTCAGAGTTCATCGTATCGGGAAGTGCAGATAATACGGTGAGACTATGGGACGTCAAGACAGGTACCTGTAAGACCATGAGTGGTCACACTAGTTCTGTAATATCTGTGGCTATATCCAGTGATTCAGAGTTCATCGTATCGGGAAGTGGAGATTATACGGTGAGACTATGGGACGTCAAGACAGGTACCTGTAAGACCATGAGTGGTCACACTAGTTCTGTATGATCTGTGGCTATATCCAGTGATTCAGAGTTCATCGTATCGGGAAGTGCAGATAATACGGTGAGACTATGGGACGTCAAGACAGGTACCTGGAAGACCATGAGTGGTCACACTAGTTCTGTATGATCTGTGGCTATATCCAGTGATTCAGAGTTCATCGTATCGGGAAGTGGAGATTATACGGTGAGACTATGGGACGTCAAGACAGGTACCTGGAAGACCATGAGTGGTCTCACTTATTCTGTATCATCTGTGGCTATATCCAGTGATTCAGAGTTCATCGTATCGGGAAGTGGAGATTATACGGTGAGACTATGGGACGTCAAGACAGGTACCTGTAAGACCATGAGTGGTCACACTAGTTCTGTATGATCTGTGGCTATATCCAGTGATTCAGAGTTCATCGTATCGGGAAGTGCAGATAATACGGTGAGACTATGGGACGTCAAGACAGGTACCTGTAAGACCATGAGTGGTCACACTAGTTCTGTAATATCTGTGGCTATATCCAGTGATTCAGAGTTCATCGTATCGGGAAGTGGAGATAATACGGTGAGACTATGGGACGTCAAGACAGGTACCTGTAAGACCATGAGTGGTCACACTAGTTCTGTAATATCTGTGGCTATATCCAGTGATTCAGAGTTCATCGTATCGGGAAGTGGAGATTATACGGTGAGACTATGGGACGTCAAGACAGGTACCTGTAAGACCATGAGTGGTCACACTAGTTCTGTAATATCTGTGGCTATATCCAGTGATTCAGAGTTCATCGTATCGGGAAGTGCAGATAAGACGGTGAGACTATGGGACGTCAAGACAGGTACCTGTAAGACCATGAGTGGTCACACTAGTTCTGTATGATCTGTGGCTATATCCAGTGATTCAGAGTTCATCGTATCGGGAAGTGCAGATAATACGGTGAGACTATGGGACGTCAAGACAGGTACCTGGAAGACCATGAGTGGTCACACTAGTTCTGTAATATCTGTGGCTATATCCAGTGATTCAGAGTTCATCGTATCGGGAAGTGGAGATAATACGGTGAGACTATGGGACGTCAAGACAGGTACCTGTAAGACCATGAGTGGTCTCACTTATTCTGTATCATCTGTGGCTATATCCAGTGATTCAGAGTTCATTGTATCGGGAAGTGGAGATTATACGGTGAGACTATGGGACGTCAAGACAGGTACCTGTGAGACCATGAGTGGTCACACTAGTTCTGTATGATCTGTGGCTATATCCAGTGATTCAGAGTTCATCGTATCGGGAAGTGCAGATAATACGGTGAGACTATGGGACGTCAAGACAGGTACCTGTAAGACCATGAGTGGTCACACTAGTTCTGTATGATCTGTGGCTATATCCAGTGATTCAGAGTTCATCGTATCGGGAAGTGGAGATTATACGGTGAGACTATGGGACGTCAAGACAGGTACCTGTAAGACCATGAGTGGTCACACTAGTTCTGTAATATCTGTGGCTATATCCAGTGATTCAGAGTTCATCGTATCGGGAAGTGCAGATAAGACGGTGAGACTATGGGACGTCAAGACAGGTACCTGTAAGACCATGAGTGGTCTCACTTATTCTGTATCATCTGTGGCTATATCCAGTGATTCAGAGTTCATTGTATCGGGAAGTGGAGATTATACGGTGAGACTATGGGACGTCAAGACAGGTACCTGTAAGACCATGAGTGGTCACACTAGTTCTGTAATATCTGTGGCTATATCCAGTGATTCAGAGTTCATCGTATCGGGAAGTGGAGATAATACGGTGAGACTATGGGACGTCAAGACAGGTACCTGTAAGACCATGAGTGGTCACACTAGTTCTGTAATATCTGTGGCTATATCCAGTGATTCAGAGTTCATCGTATCGGGAAGTGCAGATAATACGGTGAGACTATGGGACGTCAAGACAGGTACCTGTAAGACCATGAGTGGTCACACTAGTTCTGTATGATCTGTGGCTATATCCAGTGATTCAGAGTTCATCGTATCGGGAAGTGCAGATAAGACGGTGAGACTATGGGACGTCAAGACAGGTACCTGTAAGACCATGAGTGGTCTCACTTATTCTGTATCATCTGTGGCTATATCCAGTGATTCAGAGTTCATTGTATCGGGAAGTGGAGATTATACGGTGAGACTATGGGACGTCAAGACAGGTACCTGTAAGACCATGAGTGGTCACACTAGTTCTGTAATATCTGTGGCTATATCCAGTGATTCAGAGTTCATCGTATCGGGAAGTGCAGATAATACGGTGAGACTATGGGACGTCAAGACAGGTACCTGTAAGACCATGAGTGGTCACACTAGTTCTGTATGATCTGTGGCTATATCCAGTGATTCAGAGTTCATCGTATCGGGAAGTGGAGATTATACGGTGAGACTATGGGACGTCAAGACAGGTACCTGTAAGACCATGAGTGGTCACACTAGTTCTGTATGATCTGTGGCTATATCCAGTGATTCAGAGTTCATCGTATCGGGAAGTGCAGATAAGACGGTGAGACTATGGGACGTCAAGACAGGTACCTGTAAGACCATGAGTGGTCTCACTTATTCTGTATCATCTGTGGCTATATCCAGTGATTCAGAGTTCATTGTATCGGGAAGTGGAGATTATACGGTGAGACTATGGGACGTCAAGACAGGTACCTGTAAGACCATGAGTGGTCACACTAGTTCTGTATGATCTGTGGCTATATCCAGTGATTCAGAGTTCATCGTATCGGGAAGTGCAGATTATACGGTGAGACTATGGGACGTCAAGACAGGTACCTGTAAGACCATGAGTGGTCACACTAGTTCTGTATGATCTGTGGCTATATCCAGTGATTCAGAGTTCATCGTATCGGGAAGTGCAGATAATACGGTGAGACTATGGGACGTCAAGACAGGTACCTGGAAGACCATGAGTGGTCACACTAGTTCTGTATGATCTGTGGCTATATCCAGTGATTCAGAGTTCATCGTATCGGGAAGTGGAGATTATACGGTGAGACTATGGGACGTCAAGACAGGTACCTGGAAGACCATGAGTGGTCTCACTTATTCTGTATCATCTGTGGCTATATCCAGTGATTCAGAGTTCATCGTATCGGGAAGTGGAGATTATACGGTGAGACTATGGGACGTCAAGACAGGTACCTGTAAGACCATGAGTGGTCACACTAGTTCTGTATGATCTGTGGCTATATCCAGTGATTCAGAGTTCATCGTATCGGGAAGTGCAGATAATACGGTGAGACTATGGGACGTCAAGACAGGTACCTGTAAGACCATGAGTGGTCACACTAGTTCTGTAATATCTGTGGCTATATCCAGTGATTCAGAGTTCATCGTATCGGGAAGTGGAGATTATACGGTGAGACTATGGGACGTCAAGACAGGTACCTGTAAGACCATGAGTGGTCACACTAGTTCTGTAATATCTGTGGCTATATCCAGTGATTCAGAGTTCATTGTATCGGGAAGTGGAGATTATACGGTGAGACTATGGGACGTCAAGACAGGTACCTGTAAGACCATGAGTGGTCACACTAGTTCTGTAATATCTGTGGCTATATCCAGTGATTCAGAGTTCATCGTATCGGGAAGTGGAGATAATACGGTGAGACTATGGGACGTCAAGACAGGTACCTGTAAGACCATGAGTGGTCACACTAGTTCTGTATGATCTGTGGCTATATCCAGTGATTCAGAGTTCATCGTATCGGGAAGTGGAGATTATACGGTGAGACTATGGGACGTCAAGACAGGTACCTGTAAGACCATGAGTGGTCACACTAGTTCTGTAATATCTGTGGCTATATCCAGTGATTCAGAGTTCATCGTATCGGGAAGTGCAGATAAGACGGTGAGACTATGGGACGTCAAGACAGGTACCTGTAAGACCATGAGTGGTCACACTAGTTCTGTATCATCTGTGGCTATATCCAGTGATTCAGAGTTCATCGTATCGGGAAGTGCAGATAATACGGTGAGACTATGGGACGTCAAGACAGGTACCTGGAAGACCATGAGTGGTCACACTAGTTCTGTAATATCTGTGGCTATATCCAGTGATTCAGAGTTCATCGTATCGGGAAGTGGAGATAATACGGTGAGACTATGGGACGTCAAGACAGGTACCTGTAAGACCATGAGTGGTCTCACTTATTCTGTATCATCTGTGGCTATATCCAGTGATTCAGAGTTCATTGTATCGGGAAGTGGAGATTATACGGTGAGACTATGGGACGTCAAGACAGGTACCTGTAAGACCATGAGTGGTCACACTAGTTCTGTAATATCTGTGGCTATATCCAGTGATTCAGAGTTCATCGTATCGGGAAGTGCAGATAATACGGTGAGACTATGGGACGTCAAGACAGGTACCTGTAAGACCATGAGTGGTCACACTAGTTCTGTATGATCTGTGGCTATATCCAGTGATTCAGAGTTCATCGTATCGGGAAGTGGAGATTATACGGTGAGACTATGGGACGTCAAGACAGGTACCTGTAAGACCATGAGTGGTCACACTAGTTCTGTAATATCTGTGGCTATATCCAGTGATTCAGAGTTCATCGTATCGGGAAGTGCAGATAAGACGGTGAGACTATGGGACGTCAAGACAGGTACCTGTAAGACCATGAGTGGTCTCACTTATTCTGTATCATCTGTGGCTATATCCAGTGATTCAGAGTTCATTGTATCGGGAAGTGGAGATTATACGGTGAGACTATGGGACGTCAAGACAGGTACCTGTAAGACCATGAGTGGTCACACTAGTTCTGTAATATCTGTGGCTATATCCAGTGATTCAGAGTTCATCGTATCGGGAAGTGGAGATAATACGGTGAGACTATGGGACGTCAAGACAGGTACCTGTAAGACCATGAGTGGTCACACTAGTTCTGTAATATCTGTGGCTATATCCAGTGATTCAGAGTTCATCGTATCGGGAAGTGCAGATAATACGGTGAGACTATGGGACGTCAAGACAGGTACCTGGAAGACCATGAGTGGTCACACTAGTTCTGTAATATCTGTGGCTATATCCAGTGATTCAGAGTTCATCGTATCGGGAAGTGGAGATAATACGGTGAGACTATGGGACGTCAAGACAGGTACCTGTAAGACCATGAGTGGTCTCACTTATTCTGTATCATCTGTGGCTATATCCAGTGATTCAGAGTTCATTGTATCGGGAAGTGGAGATTATACGGTGAGACTATGGGACGTCAAGACAGGTACCTGTAAGACCATGAGTGGTCACACTAGTTCTGTAATATCTGTGGCTATATCCAGTGATTCAGAGTTCATCGTATCGGGAAGTGCAGATAATACGGTGAGACTATGGGACGTCAAGACAGGTACCTGTAAGACCATGAGTGGTCACACTAGTTCTGTATGATCTGTGGCTATATCCAGTGATTCAGAGTTCATCGTATCGGGAAGTGGAGATTATACGGTGAGACTATGGGACGTCAAGACAGGTACCTGTAAGACCATGAGTGGTCACACTAGTTCTGTATGATCTGTGGCTATATCCAGTGATTCAGAGTTCATCGTATCGGGAAGTGCAGATAAGACGGTGAGACTATGGGACGTCAAGACAGGTACCTGTAAGACCATGAGTGGTCTCACTTATTCTGTATCATCTGTGGCTATATCCAGTGATTCAGAGTTCATTGTATCGGGAAGTGGAGATTATACGGTGAGACTATGGGACGTCAAGACAGGTACCTGTAAGACCATGAGTGGTCACACTAGTTCTGTAATATCTGTGGCTATATCCAGTGATTCAGAGTTCATCGTATCGGGAAGTGCAGATAATACGGTGAGACTATGGGACGTCAAGACAGGTACCTGTAAGACCATGAGTGGTCACACTAGTTCTGTAATATCTGTGGCTATATCCAGTGATTCAGAGTTCATCGTATCGGGAAGTGGAGATTATACGGTGAGACTATGGGACGTCAAGACAGGTACCTGTAAGACCATGAGTGGTCACACTAGTTCTGTATGATTTGTGGCTATATCCAGTGATTCAGAGTTCATTGTATCGGGAAGTGGAGATTATACGGTGAGACTATGGGACGTCAAGACAAGTACCTGTAAGACCATGAGTGGTCACACTAGTTCTGTAATATCTGTGGCTATATCCAGTGATTCAGAGTTCATCGTATCGGGAAGTGCAGATAATACGGTGAGACTATGGGACGTCAAGACAGGTACCTGGAAGACCATGAGTGGTCACACTAGTTCTGTATGATCTGTGGCTATATCCAGTGATTCAGAGTTCATCGTATCGGGAAGTGCAGATAATACGGTGAGACTATGGGACGTCAAGACAGGTACCTGTAAGACCATGAGTGGTCACACTAGTTCTGTATCATCTGTGGCTATATCCAGTGATTCAGAGTTCATCGTATCGGGAAGTGCAGATAAGACGGTGAGACTATGGGACGTCAAGACAGGTACCTGTAAGACCATGAGTGGTCACACTAGTTCTGTATGATCTGTGGCTATATCCAGTGATTCAGAGTTCATCGTATCGGGAAGTGCAGATAATACGGTGAGACTATGGGACGTCAAGACAGGTACCTGTAAGACCATGAGTGGTCACACTAGTTCTGTATGATCTGTGGCTATATCCAGTGATTCAGAGTTCATCGTATCGGGAAGTGCAGATAAGACGGTGAGACTATGGGACGTCAAGACAGGTACCTGTAAGACCATGAGTGGTCTCACTTATTCTGTATCATCTGTGGCTATATCCAGTGATTCAGAGTTCATTGTATCGGGAAGTGGAGATTATACGGTGAGACTATGGGACGTCAAGACAGGTACCTGTAAGACCATGAGTGGTCACACTAGTTCTGTAATATCTGTGGCTATATCCAGTGATTCAGAGTTCATCGTATCGGGAAGTGCAGATAATACGGTGAGACTATGGGACGTCAAGACAGGTACCTGTAAGACCATGAGTGGTCACACTAGTTCTGTAATATCTGTGGCTATATCCAGTGATTCAGAGTTCATCGTATCGGGAAGTGCAGATAATACGGTGAGACTATGGGACGTCAAGACAGGTACCTGTAAGACCATGAGTGGTCACACTAGTTCTGTAATATCTGTGGCTATATCCAGTGATTCAGAGTTCATCGTATCGGGAAGTGGAGATAATACGGTGAGACTATGGGACGTCAAGACAGGTACCTGTAAGACCATGAGTGGTCTCACTTATTCTGTATCATCTGTGGCTATATCCAGTGATTCAGAGTTCATTGTATCGGGAAGTGGAGATTATACGGTGAGACTATGGGACGTCAAGACAGGTACCTGTAAGACCATGAGTGGTCACACTAGTTCTGTAATATCTGTGGCTATATCCAGTGATTCAGAGTTCATCGTATCGGGAAGTGCAGATAATACGGTGAGACTATGGGACGTCAAGACAGGTACCTGTAAGACCATGAGTGGTCACACTAGTTCTGTATGATCTGTGGCTATATCCAGTGATTCAGAGTTCATCGTATCGGGAAGTGGAGATTATACGGTGAGACTATGGGACGTCAAGACAGGTACCTGTAAGACCATGAGTGGTCACACTAGTTCTGTATGATCTGTGGCTATATCCAGTGATTCAGAGTTCATCGTATCGGGAAGTGCAGATAAGACGGTGAGACTATGGGACGTCAAGACAGGTACCTGTAAGACCATGAGTGGTCTCACTTATTCTGTATCATCTGTGGCTATATCCAGTGATTCAGAGTTCATTGTATCGGGAAGTGGAGATTATACGGTGAGACTATGGGACGTCAAGACAGGTACCTGTAAGACCATGAGTGGTCACACTAGTTCTGTAATATCTGTGGCTATATCCAGTGATTCAGAGTTCATCGTATCGGGAAGTGCAGATAATACGGTGAGACTATGGGACGTCAAGACAGGTACCTGTAAGACCATGAGTGGTCACACTAGTTCTGTAATATCTGTGGCTATATCCAGTGATTCAGAGTTCATCGTATCGGGAAGTGGAGATTATACGGTGAGACTATGGGACGTCAAGACAGGTACCTGTAAGACCATGAGTGGTCACACTAGTTCTGTATGATCTGTGGCTATATCCAGTGATTCAGAGTTCATCGTATCGGGAAGTGCAGATTATACGGTGAGACTATGGGACGTCAAGACAGGTACCTGTAAGACCATGAGTGGTCACACTAGTTCTGTATGATCTGTGGCTATATCCAGTGATTCAGAGTTCATCGTATCGGGAAGTGGAGATTATACGGTGAGACTATGGGACGTCAAGACAGGTACCTGTAAGACCATGAGTGGTCACACTAGTTCTGTATGATCTGTGGCTATATCCAGTGATTCAGAGTTCATTGTATCGGGAAGTGGAGATTATACGGTGAGACTATGGGACGTCAAGACAGGTACCTGTAAGACCATGAGTGGTCACACTAGTTCTGTAATATCTGTGGCTATATCCAGTGATTCAGAGTTCATCGTATCGGGAAGTGGAGATTATACGGTGAGACTATGGGACGTCAAGACAGGTACCTGTAAGACCATGAGTGGTCACACTAGTTCTGTATCATCTGTGGCTATATCCAGTGATTCAGAGTTCATCGTATCGGGAAGTGGAGATTATACGGTGAGACTATGGGACGTCAAGACAGGTACCTGTAAGACCATGAGTGGTCACACTAGTTCTGTAATATCTGTGGCTATATCCAGTGATTCAGAGTTCATCGTATCGGGAAGTGGAGATAATACGGTGAGACTATGGGACGTCAAGACAGGTACCTGTAAGACCATGAGTGGTCACACTAGTTCTGTAATATCTGTGGCTATATCCAGTGATTCAGAGTTCATCGTATCGGGAAGTGGAGATTATACGGTGAGACTATGGGACGTCAAGACAGGTACCTGTAAGACCATGAGTGGTCACACTAGTTCTGTAATATTTGTGGCTATATCCAGTGATTCAGAGTTCATCGTATAGGGAAGTGCAGATAATACGGTGAGACTATGGGACGTCAAGACAGGTACCTGTAAGACCATGAGTGGTCACACTTATTCTGTATCATCTGTGGCTATATCCAGTGATTCAGAGTTCATCGTATCGGGAAGTGGAGATTATACGGTGAGACTATGGGACGTCAAGACAGGTACCTGTAAGACCATGAGTGGTCACACTAGTTCTGTAATATCTGTGGCTATATCCAGTGATTCAGAGTTCATCGTATCGGGAAGTGCAGATAATACGGTGAGACTATGGGACGTCAAGACAGGTACCTGTAAGACCATGAGTGGTCACACTAGTTCTGTAATATCTGTGGCTATATCCAGTGATTCAGAGTTCATCGTATCGGGAAGTGGAGATTATACGGTGAGACTATGGGACGTCAAGACAGGTACCTGGAAGACCATGAGTGGTCTCACTTATTCTGTATCATCTGTGGCTATATCCAGTGATTCAGAGTTCATCGTATCGGGAAGTGCAGATAAGACGGTGAGACTATGGGACGTCAAGACAGGTACCTGTAAGACCATGAGTGGTCACACTAGTTCTGTAATATCTGTGGCTATATCCAGTGATTCAGAGTTCATCGTATCGGGAAGTGCAGATTATACGGTGAGACTATGGGACGTCAAGACAGGTACCTGTAAGACCATGAGTGGTCACACTAGTTCTGTAATATCTGTGGCTATATCCAGTGATTCAGAGTTCATCGTATCGGGAAGTGGAGATTATACGGTGAGACTATGGGACGTCAAGACAGGTACCTGTAAGACCATGAGTGGTCACACAGATTCAGTAAGATCTGTGGCTATATCCAGTGATTCAGAGTTCATCGTATCGGGAAGTGGAGATTATACGGTGAGACTATGGGACGTCAAGACAGGTACCTGTAAGACCATGAGTGGTCACACTAGTTCTGTATGATCTGTGGCTATATCCAGTGATTCAGAGTTCATCGTATCGGGAAGTGGAGATTATACGGTGAGACTATGGGACGTCAAGACAGGTACCTGTAAGACCATGAGTGGTCACACTAGTCATGTATGATCTGTGGCTATATCCAGTGATTCAGAGTTCATTGTATCGGGAAGTGGAGATTATACGGTGAGACTATGGGACGTCAAGACAGGTACCTGTAAGACCATGAGTGGTCACACTAGTCATGTATGATCTGTGGCTATATCCAGTGATTCAGAGTTCATCGTATCGGGAAGTGGAGATTATACGGTGAGACTATGGGACGTCAAGACAGGTACCTGGAAGACCATGAGTGGTCTCACTTATTCTGTATCATCTGTGGCTATATCCAGTGATTCAGAGTTCATCGTATCGGGAAGTGCAGATAAGACGGTGAGACTATGGGACGTCAAGACAGGTACCTGTAAGACCATGAGTGGTCACACTAGTTCTGTAATATCTGTGGCTATATCCAGTGATTCAGAGTTCATCGTATCGGGAAGTGCAGATAATACGGTGAGACTATGGGACGTCAAGACAGGTACCTGTAAGACCATGAGTGGTCACACTAGTTCTGTAATATCTGTGGCTATATCCAGTGATTCAGAGTTCATCGTATCGGGAAGTGCAGATAATACGGTGAGACTATGGGACGTCAAGACAGGTACCTGTAAGACCATGAGTGGTCACACTAGTTCTGTATGATCTGTGGCTATATCCAGTGATTCAGAGTTCATCGTATCGGGAAGTGCAGATTATACGGTGAGACTATGGGACGTCAAGACAGGTACCTGTAAGACCATGAGTGGTCTCACTTATTCTGTATCATCTGTGGCTATATCCAGTGATTCAGAGTTCATCGTATCGGGAAGTGCAGATAATACGGTGAGACTATGGGACGTCAAGACAGGTACCTGTAAGACCATGAGTGGTCACACTAGTTCTGTAATATCTGTGGCTATATCCAGTGATTCAGAGTTCATCGTATCGGGAAGTGCAGATTAGACAGTGAGACTATGGGACGTCAAGACAGGTACCTGTAAGACCATGAGTGGTCACACTTATTCTGTATCATCTGTGGCTATATCCAGTGATTCAGAGTTCATCGTATCGGGAAGTGGAGATTATACGGTGAGACTATGGGACGTCAAGACAGGTACCTGTAAGACCATGAGTGGTCACACTAGTTCTGTAATATCTGTGGCTATATCCAGTGATTCAGAGTTCATCGTATCGGGAAGTGGAGATAATACGGTGAGACTATGGGACGTCAAGACAGGTACCTGTAAGACCATGAGTGGTCACACTAGTTCTGTAATATCTGTGGCTATATCCAGTGATTCAGAGTTCATCGTATCGGGAAGTGCAGATTAGACAGTGAGACTATGGGACGTCAAGACAGGTACCTGTAAGACCATGAGTGGTCACACTAGTTCTGTATGATCTGTGGCTATATCCAGTGATTCAGAGTTCATCGTATCGGGAAGTGCAGATAATACGGTGAGACTATGGGACGTCAAGACAGGTACCTGTAAGACCATGAGTGGTCACACTAGTTCTGTATGATCTGTGGCTATATCCAGTGATTCAGAGTTCATCGTATCGGGAAGTGGAGATTATACGGTGAGACTATGGGACGTCAAGACAGGTACCTGTAAGACCATGAGTGGTCACACTAGTTCTGTATGATCTGTGGCTATATCCAGTGATTCAGAGTTCATTGTATCGGGAAGTGGAGATTATACGGTGAGACTATGGGACGTCAAGACAGGTACCTGTAAGACCATGAGTGGTCACACTAGTTCTGTAATATCTGTGGCTATATCCAGTGATTCAGAGTTCATCGTATAGGGAAGTGCAGATAATACGGTGAGACTATGGGACGTCAAGACAGGTACCTGTAAGACCATGAGTGGTCACACTAGTTCTGTATGATCTGTGGCTATATCCAGTGATTCAGAGTTCATCGTATCGGGAAGTGGAGATTATACGGTGAGACTATGGGACGTCAAGACAGGTACCTGTAAGACCATGAGTGGTCACACTAGTTCTGTAATATCTGTGGCTATATCCAGTGATTCAGAGTTCATCGTATCGGGAAGTGCAGATAATACGGTGAGACTATGGGACGTCAAGACAGGTACCTGTAAGACCATGAGTGGTCACACTAGTTCTGTAATATCTGTGGCTATATCCAGTGATTCAGAGTTCATCGTATCGGGAAGTGCAGATAATACGGTGAGACTATGGGACGTCAAGACAGGTACCTGTAAGACCATGAGTGGTCACACTAGTTCTGTAATATCTGTGGCTATATCCAGTGATTCAGAGTTCATCGTATCGGGAAGTGGAGATAATACGGTGAGACTATGGGACGTCAAGACAGGTACCTGTAAGACCATGAGTGGTCACACTAGTTCTGTAATATCTGTGGCTATATCCAGTGATTCAGAGTTCATCGTATCGGGAAGTGCAGATAATACGGTGAGACTATGGGACGTCAAGACAGGTACCTGTAAGACCATGAGTGGTCACACTAGTTCTGTAATATCTGTGGCTATATCCAGTGATTCAGAGTTCATCGTATCGGGAAGTGCAGATAATACGGTGAGACTATGGGACGTCAAGACAGGTACCTGTGAGACCATGAGTGGTCACACTAGTTCTGTATGATCTGTGGCTATATCCAGTGATTCAGAGTTCATCGTATCGGGAAGTTATGATAATACTGTGAGACTATGGGACGTCAAGACAGGTACCTGTAAGACCATGAGTGGTCACACTAGTTCTGTAATATCTGTGGCTATATCCAGTGATTCAGAGTTCATCGTATCGGGAAGTGCAGATAATACGGTGAGACTATGGGACGTCAAGACAGGTACCTGTAAGACCATGAGTGGTCACACTAGTTCTGTATCATCTGTGGCTATATCCAGTGATTCAGAGTTCATCGTATCGGGAAGTGCAGATAATACGGTGAGACTATGGGACGTCAAGACAGGTACCTGTAAGACCATGAGTGGTCACACTAGTTCTGTATGATCTGTGGCTATATCCAGTGATTCAGAGTTCATCGTATCGGGAAGTGGAGATTATACGGTGAGACTATGGGACGTCAAGACAGGTACCTGTAAGACCATGAGTGGTCACACTAGTTCTGTATGATCTGTGGCTATATCCAGTGATTCAGAGTTCATCGTATCGGGAAGTGGAGATTATACGGTGAGACTATGGGACGTCAAGACAGGTACCTGTGAGACCATGAGTGGTCACACTAGTTCTGTAATATCTGTGGCTATATCCAGTGATTCAGAGTTCATCGTATCGGGAAGTGGAGATTATACGGTGAGACTATGGGACGTCAAGACAGGTACCTGTAAGACCATGAGTGGTCACACTAGTTCTGTAATATCTGTGGCTATATCCAGTGATTCAGAGTTCATCGTATCGGGAAGTGCAGATTAGACAGTGAGACTATGGGACGTCAAGACAGGTACCTGTAAGACCATGAGTGGTCACACTAGTTCTGTATGATCTGTGGCTATATCCAGTGATTCAGAGTTCATCGTATCGGGAAGTGCAGATAATACGGTGAGACTATGGGACGTCAAGACAGGTACCTGTAAGACCATGAGTGGTCACACTAGTTCTGTAATATCTGTGGCTATATCCAGTGATTCAGAGTTCATCGTATCGGGAAGTGCAGATAATACGGTGAGACTATGGGACGTCAAGACAGGTACCTGTAAGACCATGAGTGGTCACACTAGTTCTGTATGATCTGTGGCTATATCCAGTGATTCAGAGTTCATTGTATCGGGAAGTGCAGATTATACGGTGAGACTATGGGACGTCAAGACAGGTACCTGTAAGACCATGAGTGGTCACACTAGTTCTGTAATATCTGTGGCTATATCCAGTGATTCAGAGTTCATCGTATCGGGAAGTGCAGATAATACGGTGAGACTATGGGACGTCAAGACAGGTACCTGTAAGACCATGAGTGGTCACACTAGTTCTGTAATATCTGTGGCTATATCCAGTGATTCAGAGTTCATCGTATCGGGAAGTGCAGATAATACGGTGAGACTATGGGACGTCAAGACAGGTACCTGTAAGACCATGAGTGGTCACACTAGTTCTGTAATATCTGTGGCTATATCCAGTGATTCAGAGTTCATCGTATCGGGAAGTGCAGATAATACGGTGAGACTATGGGACGTCAAGACAGGTACCTGTAAGACCATGAGTGGTCACACTAGTTCTGTAATATCTGTGGCTATATCCAGTGATTCAGAGTTCATCGTATCGGGAAGTGGAGATTATACGGTGAGACTATGGGACGTCAAGACAGGTACCTGTAAGACCATGAGTGGTCACACTAGTTCTGTAATATCTGTGGCTATATCCAGTGATTCAGAGTTCATCGTATCGGGAAGTGGAGATTATACGGTGAGACTATGGGACGTCAAGACAGGTACCTGTAAGACCATGAGTGGTCACACAGATTCAGTAAGATCTGTGGCTATATCCAGTGATTCAGAGTTCATCGTATCGGGAAGTGGAGATTATACGGTGAGACTATGGGACGTCAAGACAGGTACCTGTAAGACCATGAGTGGTCACACTAGTTCTGTATGATCTGTGGCTATATCCAGTGATTCAGAGTTCATCGTATCGGGAAGTGGAGATTATACGGTGAGACTATGGGACGTCAAGACAGGTACCTGTAAGACCATGAGTGGTCACACTAGTTCTGTAATATCTGTGGCTATATCCAGTGATTCAGAGTTCATCGTATCGGGAAGTGGAGATTATACGGTGAGACTATGGGACGTCAAGACAGGTACCTGTAAGACCATGAGTGGTCACACTAGTTCTGTAATATCTGTGGCTATTTCCAGTGATTCAGAGTTCATCGTATCGGGAAGTGCAGATAATACGGTGAGACTATGGGACGTCAAGACAGGTACCTGTAAGACCATGAGTGGTCACACTAGTTCTGTAATATCTGTGGCTATATCCAGTGATTCAGAGTTCATCGTATCGGGAAGTGGAGATTATACGGTGAGACTATGGGACGTCAAGACAGGTACCTGTGAGACCATGAGTGGTCACACTAGTTCTGTAATATCTGTGGCTATATCCAGTGATTCAGAGTTCATCGTATCGGGAAGTGCAGATTATACGGTGAGACTATGGGACGTCAAGACAGGTACCTGTAAGACCATGAGTGGTCACACTAGTTCTGTATGATCTGTGGCTATATCCAGTGATTCAGAGTTCATCGTATCGGGAAGTGGAGATTATACGGTGAGACTATGGGACGTCAAGACAGGTACCTGTAAGACCATGAGTGGTCACACTAGTTCTGTAATATCTGTGGCTATATCCAGTGATTCAGAGTTCATCGTATCGGGAAGTGCAGATAATACGGTGAGACTATGGGACGTCAAGACAGGTACCTGTAAGACCATGAGTGGTCTCACTTATTCTGTATCATCTGTGGCTATATCCAGTGATTCAGAGTTCATCGTATCGGGAAGTGGAGATTATACGGTGAGACTATGGGACGTCAAGACAGGTACCTGTAAGACCATGAGTGGTCACACTAGTTCTGTATGATCTGTGGCTATATCCAGTGATTCAGAGTTCATCGTATCGGGAAGTGGAGATTATACGGTGAGACTATGGGACGTCAAGACAGGTACCTGTAAGACCATGAGTGGTCACACTAGTTCTGTAATATCTGTGGCTATATCCAGTGATTCAGAGTTCATCGTATCGGGAAGTGCAGATAATACGGTGAGACTATGGGACGTCAAGACAGGTACCTGTAAGACCATGAGTGGTCACACTAGTCATGAATGATCTGTGGCTATATCCAGTGATTCAGAGTTCATCGTATCGGGAAGTTATGATGAAACGGTGAGACTATGGGACGTCAAGACAGGTACCTGTAAGACCATGAGTGGTCACACTAGTTCTGTAATATCTGTGGCTATATCCAGTGATTCAGAGTTCATCGTATCGGGAAGTGCAGATAATACGGTGAGACTATGGGACGTCAAGACAGGTACCTGTAAGACCATGAGTGGTCACACTAGTTCTGTATGATCTGTGGCTATATCCAGTGATTCAGAGTTCATCGTATCGGGAAGTGGAGATTATACGGTGAGACTATGGGACGTCAAGACAGGTACCTGTAAGACCATGAGTGGTCACACTAGTTCTGTATGATCTGTGGCTATATCCAGTGATTCAGAGTTCATCGTATCGGGAAGTGGAGATTATACGGTGAGACTATGGGACGTCAAGACAGGTACCTGTAAGACCATGAGTGGTCACACTAGTTCTGTAATATCTGTGGCTATTTCCAGTGATTCAGAGTTCATCGTATCGGGAAGTGCAGATAATACGGTGAGACTATGGGACGTCAAGACAGGTACCTGTAAGACCATGAGTGGTCACACTAGTTCTGTAATATCTGTGGCTATATCCAGTGATTCAGAGTTCATCGTATCGGGAAGTGGAGATTATACGGTGAGACTATGGGACGTCAAGACAGGTACCTGTAAGACCATGAGTGGTCACACTAGTTCTGTATGATCTGTGGCTATATCCAGTGATTCAGAGTTCATCGTATCGGGAAGTTGAGATTATACGGTGAGACTATGGGACGTCAAGACAGGTACCTGTAAGACCATGAGTGGTCACACTAGTCATGAATGATCTGTGGCTATATCCAGTGATTCAGAGTTCATCGTATCGGGAAGTGCAGATAATACGGTGAGACTATGGGACGTCAAGACAGGTACCTGTAAGACCATGAGTGGTCACACTAGTTCTGTATGATCTGTGGCTATATCCAGTGATTCAGAGTTCATCGTATCGGGAAGTTATGATAATACTGTGAGACTATGGGACGTCAAGACAGGTACCTGTAAGACCATGAGTGGTCACACTAGTTCTGTATGATCTGTGGCTATATCCAGTGATTCAGAGTTCATCGTATCGGGAAGTGCAGATAATACGGTGAGACTATGGGACGTCAAGACAGGTACCTGTAAGACCATGAGTGGTCTCACTTATTCTGTATTATCTGTGGCTATATCCAGTGATTCAGAGTTCATTGTATCGGGAAGTGGAGATTATACGGTGAGACTATGGGACGTCAAGACAGGTACCTGTAAGACCATGAGTGGTCACACTAGTTCTGTATGATCTGTGGCTATATCCAGTGATTCAGAGTTCATCGTATCGGGAAGTGCAGATAATACGGTGAGACTATGGGACGTCAAGACAGGTACCTGTAAGACCATGAGTGGTCACACTAGTTCTGTAATATCTGTGGCTATATCCAGTGATTCAGAGTTCATCGTATCGGGAAGTGGAGATTATACGGTGAGACTATGGGACGTCAAGACAGGTACCTGTAAGACCATGAGTGGTCACACTAGTTCTGTAATATCTGTGGCTATATCCAGTGATTCAGAGTTCATCGTATCGGGAAGTGCAGATAATACGGTGAGACTATGGGACGTCAAGACAGGTACCTGTAAGACCATGAGTGGTCACACTAGTTCTGTATGATCTGTGGCTATATCCAGTGATTCAGAGTTCATCGTATCGGGAAGTGGAGATTATACGGTGAGACTATGGGACGTCAAGACAGGTACCTGTAAGACCATGAGTGGTCTCACTTATTCTGTAATATCTGTGGCTATATCCAGTGATTCAGAGTTCATCGTATCGGGAAGTGCAGATTATACGGTGAGACTATGGGACGTCAAGACAGGTACCTGGAAGACCATGAGTGGTCACACTAGTTCTGTAATATCTGTGGCTATATCCAGTGATTCAGAGTTCATCGTATCGGGAAGTGGAGATAATACGGTGAGACTATGGGACGTCAAGACAGGTACCTGTAAGACCATGAGTGGTCTCACTTTTTCTGTATCATCTGTGGCTATATCCAGTGATTCAGAGTTCATTGTATCGGGAAGTGGAGATTATACGGTGAGACTATGGGACGTCAAGACAGGTACCTGTAAGACCATGAGTGGTCACACTAGTTCTGTATGATCTGTGGCTATATCCAGTGATTCAGAGTTCATCGTATCGGGAAGTGCAGATAATACGGTGAGACTATGGGACGTCAAGACAGGTACCTGTAAGACCATGAGTGGTCACACTAGTTCTGTATATCTGTGGCTATATCCAGTGATTCAGAGTTCATCGTATCGGGAAGTGGAGATTATACGGTGAGACTATGGGACGTCAAGACAGGTACCTGTAAGACCATGAGTGATCACACTAGTCATGTAATGATCTGTGGCTATATCCAGTGATTCAGAGTTCATCGTATCGGGAAGTGCAGATAATACGGTGAGACTATGGGACGTCAAGACAGGTACCTGTAAGACCATGAGTGGTCACACTAGTTCTGTATGATCTGTGGCTATATCCAGTGATTCAGAGTTCATCGTATCGGGAAGTGGAGATTATACGGTGAGACTATGGGACGTCAAGACAGGTACCTGTAAGACCATGAGTGGTCACACTAGTTCTGTAATGATCTGTGGCTATATCCAGTGATTCAGAGTTCATCGTATCGGGAAGTGCAGATAATACGGTGAGACTATGGGACGTCAAGACAGGTACCTGTAAGACCATGAGTGGTCACACTAGTTCTGTAATATCTGTGGCTATATCCAGTGATTCAGAGTTCATCGTATCGGGAAGTGCAGATAATACGGTGAGACTATGGGACGTCAAGACAGGTACCTGTAAGACCATGAGTGGTCACACTTATTCTGTAATATCTGTGGCTATATCCAGTGATTCAGAGTTCATCGTATCGGGAAGTGGAGATAATACGGTGAGACTATGGGACGTCAAGACAGGTACCTGGAAGACCATGAGTGGTCACACTAGTTCTGAATGATCTGTGGCTATATCCAGTGATTCAGAGTTCATCGTATCGGGAAGTTATGATAATACGGTGAGACTATGGGACGTCAAGACAGGTACCTGTAAGACCATGAGTGGTCACACTAGTCATGTAATGATCTGTGGCTATATCCAGTGATTCAGAGTTCATCGTATCGGGAAGTTATGATAATACGGTGAGACTATGGGACGTCAAGACAGGTACCTGTAAGACCATGAGTGGTCACACTAGTCATGTATGATCTGTGGCTATATCCAGTGATTCAGAGTTCATCGTATCGGGAAGTGGAGATTATACGGTGAGACTATGGGACGTCAAGACAGGTACCTGTAAGACCATGAGTGGTCACACTAGTCATGTATGATCTGTGGCTATATCCAGTGATTCAGAGTTCATCGTATCGGGAAGTGGAGATTATACGGTGAGACTATGGGACGTCAAGACAGGTACCTGTAAGACCATGAGTGGTCACACTAGTTCTGAATGATCTGTGGCTATATCCAGTGATTCAGAGTTCATCGTATCGGGAAGTGGAGATTATACGGTGAGACTATGGGACGTCAAGACAGGTACCTGTAAGACCATGAGTGGTCACACTAGTTCTGTATGATCTGTGGCTATATCCAGTGATTCAGAGTTCATCGTATCGGGAAGTGGAGATTATACGGTGAGACTATGGGACGTCAAGACAGGTACCTGTAAGACCATGAGTGGTCACACTAGTTCTGTATGATCTGTGGCTATATCCAGTGATTCAGAGTTCATCGTATCGGGAAGTGGAGATTATACTGTGAGACTATGGGACGTCAAGACAGGTACCTGTAAGACCATGAGTGGTCACACTAGTTCTGTATGATCTGTGGCTATATCCAGTGATTCAGAGTTCATCGTATCGGGAAGTGCAGATAATACGGTGAGACTATGGGACGTCAAGACAGGTACCTGTAAGACCATGAGTGGTCACACTAGTTCTGTAATATCTGTGGCTATATCCAGTGATTCAGAGTTCATCGTATCGGGAAGTGGAGATTATACGGTGAGACTATGGGACGTCAAGACAGGTACCTGTAAGACCATGAGTGGTCACACTAGTTCTGTATCATCTGTGGCTATATCCAGTGATTCAGAGTTCATCGTATCGGGAAGTGGAGATTATACGGTGAGACTATGGGACGTCAAGACAGGTACCTGTAAGACCATGAGTGGTCACACTATTCTGTATGATCTGTGGCTATATCCAGTGATTCAGAGTTCATCGTATCGGGAAGTGCAGATTATACGGTGAGACTATGGGACGTCAAGACAGGTACCTGTAAGACCATGAGTGGTCACACTAGTCATGAATGATCTGTGGCTATATCCAGTGATTCAGAGTTCATCGTATCGGGAAGTGCAGATTATACGGTGAGACTATGGGACGTCAAGACAGGTACCTGTAAGACCATGAGTGGTCACACTAGTCATGAATGATCTGTGGCTATATCCAGTGATTCAGAGTTCATCGTATCGGGAAGTTAGATAATACGGTGAGACTATGGGACGTCAAGACAGGTACCTGTAAGACCATGAGTGGTCACACTAGTCATGAATGATCTGTGGCTATATCCAGTGATTCAGAGTTCATCGTATCGGGAAGTGGAGATTATACGGTGAGACTATGGGACGTCAAGACAGGTACCTGTAAGACCATGAGTGGTCACACTAGTTCTGTATGATCTGTGGCTATATCCAGTGATTCAGAGTTCATCGTATCGGGAAGTGGAGATTATACGGTGAGACTATGGGACGTCAAGACAGGTACCTGTAAGACCATGAGTGGTCACACTAGTTCTGTATGATCTGTGGCTATATCCAGTGATTCAGAGTTCATCGTATCGGGAAGTGGAGATTATACGGTGAGACTATGGGACGTCAAGACAGGTACCTGTAAGACCATGAGTGGTCACACTAGTTCTGTATGATCTGTGGCTATATCCAGTGATTCAGAGTTCATCGTATCGGGAAGTGGAGATTATACGGTGAGACTATGGGACGTCAAGACAGGTACCTGTAAGACCATGAGTGGTCACACTAGTTCTGTATGATCTGTGGCTATATCCAGTGATTCAGAGTTCATCGTATCGGGAAGTGGAGATTATACGGTGAGACTATTGGACGTCAAGACAGGTACCTGTAAGACCATGAGTGGTCACACTAGATTCTGAATATCTGTGGCTATATCCAGTGATTCAGAGTTCATCGTATCGGGAAGTTATGATGATACGGTGAGACTATGGGACGTCAAGACAGGTACCTGTAAGACCATGAGTGGTCACACTAGTTCTGTATGATCTGTGGCTATATCCAGTGATTCAGAGTTCATCGTATCGGGAAGTTATGATAATACGGTGAGACTATGGGACGTCAAGACAGGTACCTGTAAGACCATGAGTGGTCACACTAGTTCTGTATGATCTGTGGCTATATCCAGTGATTCAGAGTTCATCGTATCGGGAAGTGGAGATTATACGGTGAGACTATGGGACGTCAAGACAGGTACCTGTAAGACCATGAGTGGTCACACTAGTTCTGTATGATCTGTGGCTATATCCAGTGATTCAGAGTTCATCGTATCGGGAAGTAGAGATTATACGGTGAGACTATGGGACGTCAAGACAGGTACCTGTAAGACCATGAGTGGTCACACAAGTTATGTAAATGCTTTGGCTATATCCAGTGATTCAGAGTTCATCGTATCGGGAAGTAGAGATATGACAGTGAGACTATGGGACGTCAAGACAGGTACCTGTAAGACCATGAGTGGTCACACTAGTCATGTATGATCTGTGGCTATATCCAGTGATTCAGAGTTCATCGTATCGGGAAGTGGAGATTATACGGTGAGACTATGGGACGTCAAGACAGGTACCTGTAAGACCATGAGTGGTCACACTAGTTCTGTATGATCTGTGGCTATATCCAGTGATTCAGAGTTCATCGTATCGGGAAGTGCAGATAATACGGTGAGACTATGGGACGTCAAGACAGGTACCTGTAAGACCATGAGTGGTCACACTAGTTCTGTAATATCTGTGGCTATATCCAGTGATTCAGAGTTCATCGTATCGGGAAGTTATGATAATACGGTGAGACTATGGGACGTCAAGACAGGTACCTGTAAGACCATGAGTGGTCACACAAGTTATGTAAATGCTTTGGCTATATCCAGTGATTCAGAGTTCATCGTATCGGGAAGTAGAGATATGACAGTGAGACTATGGGACGTCAAGACAGGTACCTGTAAGACCATGAGTGGTCACACTAGTTCTGTAATATCTGTGGCTATATCCAGTGATTCAGAGTTCATCGTATCGGGAAGTTATGATAATACGGTGAGACTATGGGACGTCAAGACAGGTACCTGGAAGACCATGAGTGGTCACACTAGTTCTGTAATATCTGTGGCTATATCCAGTGATTCAGAGTTCATCGTATCGGGAAGTGGAGATTATACGGTGAGACTATGGGACGTCAAGACAGGTACCTGTAAGACCATGAGTGGTCACACTAGTTCTGTAATATCTGTGGCTATATCCAGTGATTCAGAGTTCATCGTATCGGGAAGTGCAGATAATACGGTGAGACTATGGGACGTCAAGACAGGTACCTGGAAGACCATGAGTGGTCACACTAGTTCTGTAATATCTGTGGCTATATCCAGTGATTCAGAGTTCATCGTATCGGGAAGTGCAGATAATACGGTGAGACTATGGGACGTCAAGACAGGTACCTGTAAGACCATGAGTGGTCACACTAGTTCTGAATGATCTGTGGCTATATCCAGTGATTCAGAGTTCATCGTATCGGGAAGTGGAGATTATACGGTGAGACTATGGGACGTCAAGACAGGTACCTGTAAGACCATGAGTGGTCACACTAGTCATGTATGATCTGTGGCTATATCCAGTGATTCAGAGTTCATTGTATCGGGAAGTGGAGATTATACGGTGAGACTATGGGACGTCAAGACAGGTACCTGTAAGACCATGAGTGGTCACACTAGTCATGAATGATCTGTGGCTATATCCAGTAATTCAGAGTTCATCGTATCGGGAAGTGCAGATTAGACAGTGAGACTATGGGACGTCAAGACAGGTACCTGGAAGACCATGAGTGGTCACACTAGTCATGAATGATCTATGGCTATATCCAGTGATTCAGAGTTCATCGTATCGGGAAGTTATGATAATACGGTGAGACTATGGGACGTCAAGACAGGTACCTGGAAGACCATGAGTGGTCACACTAGTTCTGTAATATCTGTGGCTATATCCAGTGATTCAGAGTTCATTGTATCGGGAAGTGGAGATTATACGGTGAGACTATTGGACGTCAAGACAGGTACCTGTAAGACCATGAGTGGTCACACTAGTTCTGTATGATCTGTGGCTATTTCCAGTGATTCAGAGTTCATTGTATCGGGAAGTGGAGATTATACGGTGAGACTATGGGACGTCAAGACAGGTACCTGTAAGACCATGAGTGGTCACACTAGTCATGTATGATCTGTGGCTATATCCAGTGATTCAGAGTTCATTGTATCGGGAAGTGGAGATTATACGGTGAGACTATGGGACGTCAAGACAGGTACCTGTAAGACCATGAGTGGTCACACTAGTCATGTATGATCTGTGGCTATATCCAGTGATTCAGAGTTCATCGTATCGGGAAGTTATGATTATACGGTGAGACTATGGGACGTCAAGACAGGTACCTGTAAGACCATGAGTGGTCACACTAGTTCTGTATGATCTGTGGCTATATCCAGTGATTCAGAGTTCATTGTATCGGGAAGTGGAGATTATACGGTGAGACTATGGGACGTCAAGACAGGTACCTGTAAGACCATGAGTGGTCACACTAGTCATGAATGATCTGTGGCTATATCCAGTGATTCAGAGTTCATCGTATCGGGAAGTTATGATAATACGGTGAGACTATGGGACGTCAAGACAGGTACCTGTAAGACCATGAGTGGTCACACTAGTTCTGTAATATCTGTGGCTATATCCAGTGATTCAGAGTTCATCGTATCGGGAAGTTATGATAATACGGTGAGACTATGGGACGTCAAGACAGGTACCTGTAAGACCATGAGTGGTCACACTAGTTCTGTAATATCTGTGGCTATATCCAGTGATTCAGAGTTCATCGTATCGGGAAGTTATGATAATACGGTGAGACTATGGGACGTCAAGACAGGTACCTGTAAGACCATGAGTGGTCACACTAGTTCTGTATGATCTGTGGCTATATCCAGTGATTCAGAGTTCATCGTATCGGGAAGTGCAGATAATACGGTGAGACTATGGGACGTCAAGACAGGTACCTGTAAGACCATGAGTGGTCACACTAGTCATGAATGATCTGTGGCTATATCCAGTGATTCAGAGTTCATCGTATCGGGAAGTGGAGATTAGACAGTGAGACTATGGGACGTCAAGACAGGTACCTGTAAGACCATGAGTGGTCACACTAGTTCTGTATGATCTGTGGCTATATCCAGTGATTCAGAGTTCATCGTATCGGGAAGTTATGATAATACGGTGAGACTATGGGACGTCAAGACAGGTACCTGTAAGACCATGAGTGGTCACACTAGTTCTGTAATATCTGTGGCTATATCCAGTGATTCAGAGTTCATCGTATCGGGAAGTGGAGATTATACGGTGAGACTATGGGACGTCAAGACAGGTACCTGTAAGACCATGAGTGGTCACACTAGTTCTGTAATATCTGTGGCTATATCCAGTGATTCAGAGTTCATCGTATCGGGAAGTGCAGATAATACGGTGAGACTATGGGACGTCAAGACAGGTACCTGTAAGACCATGAGTGGTCACACTAGTCATGAATGATCTGTGGCTATATCCAGTGATTCAGAGTTCATCGTATCGGGAAGTGGAGATTAGACAGTGAGACTATGGGACGTCAAGACAGGTACCTGGAAGACCATTAGTGGTCACACTAGTTCTGTATGATCTGTGGCTATATCCAGTGATTCAGAGTTCATCGTATCGGGAAGTGGAGATTATACGGTGAGACTATGGGACGTCAAGACAGGTACCTGTAAGACCATGAGTGGTCACACTAGTCATGTATGATCTGTGGCTATATCCAGTGATTCAGAGTTCATCGTATCGGGAAGTGCAGATAATACGGTGAGACTATGGGACGTCAAGACAGGTACCTGTAAGACCATGAGTGGTCTCACTTATTCTGTATCATCTGTGGCTATATCCAGTGATTCAGAGTTCATCGTATCGGGAAGTGGAGATTAGACAGTGAGACTATGGGACGTCAAGACAGGTACCTGTAAGACCATGAGTGGTCACACTAGTTCTGTATGATCTGTGGCTATATCCAGTGATTCAGAGTTCATCGTATCGGGAAGTGCAGATAATACGGTGAGACTATGGGACGTCAAGACAGGTACCTGTAAGACCATGAGTGGTCTCACTTATTCTGTATCATCTGTGGCTATATCCAGTGATTCAGAGTTCATCGTATCGGGAAGTGGAGATAATACGGTGAGACTATGGGACGTCAAGACAGGTACCTGTAAGACCATGAGTGGTCACACTAGTTCTGTATGATCTGTGGCTATATCCAGTGATTCAGAGTTCATCGTATCGGGAAGTGCAGATAATACGGTGAGACTATGGGACGTCAAGACAGGTACCTGTAAGACCATGAGTGGTCACACTAGTTCTGTATGATCTGTGGCTATATCCAGTGATTCAGAGTTCATCGTATCGGGAAGTTATGATAATACGGTGAGACTATGGGACGTCAAGACAGGTACCTGTAAGACCATGAGTGGTCACACTAGTCATGTATGATCTGTGGCTATATCCAGTGATTCAGAGTTCATTGTATCGGGAAGTGGAGATTATACGGTGAGACTATGGGACGTCAAGACAGGTACCTGTAAGACCATGAGTGGTCACACTAGTCATGAATGATCTGTGGCTATATCCAGTAATTCAGAGTTCATCGTATCGGGAAGTGCAGATTAGACAGTGAGACTATGGGACGTCAAGACAGGTACCTGGAAGACCATGAGTGGTCACACTAGTCATGAATGATCTGTGGCTATATCCAGTGATTCAGAGTTCATCGTATCGGGAAGTTATGATAATACGGTGAGACTATGGGACGTCAAGACAGGTACCTGTAAGACCATGAGTGGTCACACTAGTCATGTATGATCTGTGGCTATATCCAGTGATTCAGAGTTCATTGTATCGGGAAGTGGAGATTATACGGTGAGACTATGGGACGTCAAGACAGGTACCTGTAAGACCATGAGTGGTCACACTTATTCTGTATCATCTGTGGCTATATCCAGTGATTCAGAGTTCATCGTATCGGGAAGTGGAGATTATACGGTGAGACTATGGGACGTCAAGACAGGTACCTGTAAGACCATGAGTGGTCACACTAGTTCTGTATGATCTGTGGCTATATCCAGTGATTCAGAGTTCATCGTATCGGGAAGTGGAGATTATACGGTGAGACTATGGGACGTCAAGACAGGTACCTGTAAGACCATGAGTGGTCACACTAGTTCTGTATGATCTGTGGCTATATCCAGTGATTCAGAGTTCATCGTATCGGGAAGTGCAGATAATACGGTGAGACTATGGGACGTCAAGACAGGTACCTGTAAGACCATGAGTGGTCACACTAGTTCTGTATGATCTGTGGCTATATCCAGTGATTCAGAGTTCATCGTATCGGGAAGTGCAGATAATACGGTGAGACTATGGGACGTCAAGACAGGTACCTGTAAGACCATGAGTGGTCACACTAGTTCTGTAATATCTGTGGCTATATCCAGTGATTCAGAGTTCATCGTATCGGGAAGTGCAGATAATACGGTGAGACTATGGGACGTCAAGACAGGTACCTGTAAGACCATGAGTTGTCACACACATTATGTGAATTCTTTTTCTTTTTAAAAAAATCAAATTTTAATTTAATTTTTTTTAATTTTTTTCGGTTTATCATTAGGATTTATCTTATTTTATTCTCAAAGATTTAAGAAATTGCATTTTTTTTAAGTCATTATACCCTTCTTTAATTTTTTTTAAAGTATTCCTTTGTAAATTTAAAATTTACAAGTTAATTCTTTAAGAGCTTATTGATTTTATTTTTTACTATCTATTTTAAAAGATTTTTAGTATTTAGAGTTGAAGATCATGTTTTCAAAGGTCAAAGAAACTTTTTGCCTTGAACACTTAATAAAGATAGATTATTAAGATATAGATATTGTTTTAAAACTATTTTGCATTCTGAATTAAAAATGTCTTTGATTTGATTGATTTAAAAATAGTCTATTTGTTTGATTTGAAAACATAAACTATTTCTTTGAAAAATAAGCTTATGAAATACTGCAGGACCTTCTTAGTTTTCATAAGGTTTATTAAAACCGTAGGATTGTTTTAATAAAAAATACTGAAAATTTATTTAAAGAATATTTTAATAGCGGAAAATACAAAGCATAAAAGAATCCTACATTAAATTGCTACACAAAATAAAAACACAAATGATCCTATATCTACCTTTCCATATCATTTATGATTCACCTTTTATAAAATCATAGATCACAAACTATTGAAATAAATCAATTTTTACTTGTAAAGATGTGATGATTAATTTCATAATGGATATAAATCATGTAAGACATGCTCTCATCAAATATTAAATCTAAGAACTGTATTTGAATTTTTATATTATAACAATCAAGAGACTATCATCTTTTTTATTTATTTTAAAAAGCATTTGATTCATTAATTAGATCAGATTTTTAAAAATACTGAATAAGATCTTATTAACGCAGGAGAAATAAATTCCTAGCTGGCATATATAAAGAGGAAAGAATAAGATTAAGAATAAGAGATCTTATCTCTGAAGAATTTGAAACTTTAAAAGAAGTAAAATAAGGATGTGTCTGCTCCCCCAAGATTATTCAATATAATATAACATTAAATGTGTTATTGAATGAACTAAAGGAAAAAGAAGTTGGTATTACAACACAAACTAAATTGAATAAGAACAGAAGTAAGATATGTAGGCACCCTAGCATATGCTGATGATATTGTACCATTAGTTCATCCAGATTAACTAGAAGATATGAATGATATACTATAATAATGATCATAACTCTATAATTTATAACTTGCGGACAAAACAAAATGAATGGTATGAAATTTTAATGCATGACAAAATAAGAGATAATCATAATAAGAGGTATAGTAATAGGTAAAGTGAAGGAATTTAAGTATTTAGGTCATTTGATATAAGAAAATATTTCATATTAAAAACATCTGGAGTCAAGAATCTAAGAATGCCAGAAAACCCAAGCATGAATTTTAAGCAAATTAACAATTTTTAAAAGAATCACTTTATATAATGCATCTATAATAATAAAATTCTTTATAAATCAAATATTTGGTTATGGAAGCGAGTGTATTCCATTCATAGAGGAAGCTATAGGAAATAACTCTTTAAATAAATTGGAAATATAAACAAATTAATGATTTCTAAATATAGCGGGATTAAAATATTGACGACTCTTCTTTACCTAAAAATAAAGAAGCTGCCATCTAATTAAATGTGCATAGGCAGATGCTCGACTACTTTCTAAAAATTGATCCTGATTAATTTCAACTCAAATCCGTAGAGCATATTATAAACTTGTTAAGAGCTTTACTAAATAGTTGTAGTTAATCTCCAGTTAGCAAGATCCTTCGAATTCCGTTAAAATTACTTCGAAATTCCTTAAGAACTGGAAATTAACTAACAAGAATTCTAAAGATTCAAAAATATATTTATAGGTAAAAAAAACTAGATTGATACCTCAGTCTCAACACTCGTATCAAAAATATCCTCTACATAGTAAGATACTTTTGATAATTCATTCTCTAACCAGTTAAAAACAGTAAATAATATTATGAATATTTAAGATACTCTTTAAGTTGGAAAATAAAATGAAATACTTCTAAATGAAGTAAAAGAACTAAAGATTAAAATATAAAATTTAACAGATAAATAAATAAAATGATTATAGAGCGCGTAGCACCTCATTGGCGCAGCTCTTTCAATATTAATATTTAATATTAAGAAAAATGTTCTCATGTTTCTTGTTAAAATTCTAGAGGTCCGATGAGTCATGTCAGCTTCTCCAAATGGGGAATCTTCTTATTAAAATCTATTCTTAAATCTTGAGTCAAATGCTTCAGCCTTCTTGAATAAGGTCCAAATAAAAGAAGTTATTAAGTCGGTAATAAGAAGGTCCGTCAGTCAAACTTTCATACTGCTAGAGAAAACCCTCGGGGTAAGTTAGGTATGTCTCAACGGAGCTTATCCACCCTTCCCTGTGGTGGCATCTAGTGCAAGATTACTCGCAATGCAGTATACTCTGAACCAGATTACCTACTATCTTGTCTGACGCGGCCGACATCCATTTTATAAAATATCAATTAATAATTTTAAATGATTATGAGTCCAATACATTTATTCATAGAGCGAATAATTAATGCTATTGTAATGACTACTTCTTGGCAACTCAACATTTAAATTCTGATGATTTCGTTGACTATAAAGTTATCCAAGATTCGGGTTTGTATATTGATAATTTTCTACTAAGTATTACATTTAATTATAATTTAAAAAGAAGTGAATAAGATTAAAAATAACGATTACTCTTTAAAATTTCTAAATTATAGGATCTGAACACGGGAAACTATTATTAAACTATTTTTGGGATAATTTTATCAATTCTAGTAACTTTATTAAAAAGATGTTGAAAATTAGTATCAATTCAACTGCGATCTTATTAATTATAATGCGAAGATTGCGCTTGGATCTTAAAATCAAAGAAAAAACTATTATCAATTGCCAAGTTACTTAGCTACGTTATTTGTTCAAGCAAAAAAGGATAATATTGCATATTAGAACGCATTAGCTTTGAATGGATGTCATAATTAAGAAGTTATCAAACTTTACTAGCTTAAAATTTAATCTTATAAACATTATCTTCACAAATTTTGGAAATGAAAAAAAATAAAAAGCTAAGGAAAAACATAAAGATCTTAACAAAAATGCTTAAATAATGTTTAAACAAGCTAATAATCTAATAAACTAAAAATTTCGTAATTAAATGAATTTTAACTTTAACTAACAACAGCAATTTATTGAAAATTGGAAAACTAACATTTTTGATAAACATTGAAAAATAAGTAAAATAGATTTTGACTTCTCAAATAGAAAAATAGATAGATTATTTAGAAATAAATCTCTTATCTTAAATTAGGAATTAAGTCATTTATAAAATATGCCTCTTTTTACGTGATTTGAAATTAAAAAAATTATATCTTAGCTTGCAAATAATAAAGCTACAGGTAATGAGGGTCTAAAGCTGAGCTTATTAAATATGGAGATTTAAGATTTGCATTAAATTATTACAAGTTTCATTAATAACATACTTAGAACATTTAAAATATCTAATGCAATGAAAAAAATAAACATTCTTCCGATTTTCAAAAAGGGAAACAAAATTAATTGATGTAATTGACAACCTATCGCTTTATTGAACTGTCTACTTAAAATTTATGATAAAGCGCTAGCATAACGACTTTAAAATTATATTTATGAAAGAAACATTTTACATCCAGCCTAATTTGGATTTATTCGTAAACGCTCTATTACTTAGCAAATTTGAATTATTTAGTAAATTATAGACTTGCATCGTAGATCATCTCATAAAAAGTAATTAATTGCTACTTTAATAGATGTAGGAAAAATGTTTGATATCTCTAGGAAATTACTTTTTGATTATCTTAGAAGACTTACCTTTGGACCTAATATTGGCCCTAGAATCTTTTTATGATAATGTTGATGCTAAGTTTATAATTGATGGATATCTTACAAGAACAATTAAATATAACAATGGATTACTATAAGGAAGTAGTCATGCATCTGTACTTGCAATTTTATACTATGATATTGCTATAAGATATTTAGAAGATAATCAGAAGAAATTAGGATTTCAAATATTATCTAAAACTTTCGTAGTACAAGCCTTTGCTGACGAATTAATCCAAATATCCTCTTCCTAGAAAAATGCCTAAAAATTATTACAAGCTACATCTACAGTTTTTAATTTATTAAAACTTACAATTAATGTAGATAAATGTGAAGTAATAGAATTCTTGAAAAAAAATAAATGAAAAGAAAGCTAACTTTCTATTGCTCTAAAGTTCAATGAAATTTCAATTGCTTAAAAAGATGAAGTTACCTATTTAGGATATTAGTTAGGAATAAAATAAAATTACAAATTACATTGTACAGCAGTAGCTACCAAACATAGAGTAGCAATTTAAAAAGCTACTGTAATACTTTCTAAATATATTTTAGTATCCCCTCTCAGCTTCAAAATTCTTTATAGAACTTTTATTTTGCCTAAAGTTTAATATGGAAGTGATATTACTCCGTGAGCTACTATTTCTGGAATTAAAGGAATAAAAAGCAAGATAGCAAAATCGTAAAGGCTTATTTCAAGATAGGCGTTTAGATCTTAAGAATTCACATTCAATGATTCATGCTTTATTGATCTAAACTGGCTTCCTTTTACACATAAGGTAACTCAAAAGTTAATGCACTTTTATTAAAAATTGATATAATACAGCAAAGAAAATTCTAACTCAGACACTGCTTTTTTATTAGAAAAAAACACTAAATTTAATTTACCATACTAGAAACATATAAAGAAATGTATCGATTTGTATAATTTTGACATGTCACATGTTTAGAGTAAGATGGATTTTTATAAGCTCACAGAATGAAAAATACAACATAAATTCTTAATGGAATGTCTCTCTAGCAATACACTTATACCAACAGCAAAAAGAATTATAGACTAAATAGAAAATAATTAAAGTGTATTTTCTGAAATTACTTACACCAAATATAATAAGTACTATATTAGAGAGATTATTTCATCTATAAACTAAGAAATTTTCTTATAATTTTCAATAAGAACTCAGTAATCGTTACATTAATGTTAGATATAGCATTATTTGCTTATGTGGCTAAGATTTTGATGAAACTGATCTTATTTTTTATTGCTAATAAAATGCAGATATTATTGAGGAATTCGAAATTCATAAAGCTCTTAAAGAAAAAGACAAAAAGAAACTAATTCTTTATGACTAAAACTATATAAACAAACATTTTTCAAAAAACCAAATTCCTAAAATAGACAAATTAATCAAAAATTTTAATTCCAAATTACTAAAAAAGCGTCTTGAAATGTTTAAACTACAAAATGAGTTGTTAGAAGAGTTTCTAGAAGGAAAAAAAGAAAAATTAAATCAAGAAAATAAATAAAAATATATGATAGAGAAAGAACAAGAAAAAACTTGATTTAAATTTATAAACTTTTATCTTTCAACATATTTGTAATATTTATAGTCTAAACTATATCTATTGCAACTATGTCTCACTGTTCTTAAATATTGAAAATATTATATTTCAATTAATTAATTAATTAATTGGAAATCATGCAGATTAGATCATTAAGAGCTGTAGTAGATGGACCTTTTTGAGCATAAAACGAAATCCTAGAGAATGAACTGATTTTCCTTAAACTACAAAATTACATGTGATAACGTATGATAATGTTCAGAAGAAAATTGCTCCTAAGCTAAGAATCAACATTGGATGGATGAATATGTCAATTAACAAAGAGGAATAACTATATATTTGAAACATAACTCAAGGAAGGTAATGGAGGCACTACAGCTCAATGAAGAAATAATAATACAAGAAAAATGAAAAGGAATAGATGAAAAATTAATAATAAAAAGCGATAAAGTTCCATAATGATGTAAATTCCATTACAAGAATGTAGAATATGATCACCTGCAAAAAATTAGAGTGAATTAATTGAACAATTCATACAAGGAATACCAAACTTTCCAAGATTCAACAAACACAGAAAATATGATACTTATTTATGCTATGGGCCAAATGTAATGGAGCAGCATAAGCAATGAAAGAAAGAAATCTAATAGAGATTGAAGCATGCTAATTCTGCAATTATAGAAAGGAAGATGAGATCCATATAATAGAAGATTGTAGATAATACAAAGAAGAAAGAGAATAGTTAATAGAAAATCTCGAGAACGTAATTATCAGTAATAACTAATAAAAATAAGCCTTCTTAAACTCAGGCTTGAAGAAATAGTATGAGGAAATTACAAATTCGAAAATTTGATACGAACTCTACAAATAATCAAAAAAAAGAAATAGATTATCACATTAAAAATTTTCTGAAAGATATATAAGAGAAAAGAAAATGGGGTTATATTTAAAAAATTCTTACTTATTAGAAAAAAAATGGTAAAGACTATAGAGCAGGATCCAACGAGCATATTTAAATTTATAATAATTTATCAAGAGGACAAAAATAAAAATATGATTTAGCAACTTTATAACAATTCTAAGAAAATGTAGAAAGGAACTTGCGATGCCCTCAGAAAAGACTAACAGATAGCTTAACTATCTAAAGACAAATGAAAGAGTTGGAAAAGTAATAGATAGAAATAGAATTCTACTGTTTTAAAAAGACCTAATGATGGAGATTGAATCTAATTATTCAGATTAGGATATAATGAATCTATTGGAAGAAAAATTTAGAATAAATAAAAGAAAATTTAGAAGATTCTGGCTTGATAAGATAATTTCCAAGAATACTCTTACTTTTGATTTTCTCTTAATTTATGGATCAACTATCAATGGTGAAACCACGTAAATTAATTGATTGGTTAATTAATTCATTCATAAACTCTTTCTTCAGCATTTATAGTTTTTTTTTTTATTTTTTTTATTTTTAGATCTTAATCGGTTGTTCATTTCTACACTCGGTTCTTTATAGATTACTTTTAAACTTCTAGTATTTTTTTCTTTTCTTTTCTTTTATAACTTTCTTATGTTGTCGATTTATACGCCTTTTATCATCTAAAACAAATTTAATTTTTTTATTTAGTTTATTTCTTTTTCTTTTAAGATTTCTGATAATTTCTTTTTTAATTATCATTGTTTCAGTTTTTACTCTAATATAGTCATTTTAGTTTATAATTTTTGCTTATTTTCTATTTTTTTGTGGTCTTATATTAATTTCTATCTGATTTGTTTACATGTTTTAAGTGTTCTTAGTCTGATCTTATGAAGTACTTCAAAAAGCATTTAATTTTCTTTAATGGGAGTAAAGTTTTATTGTTATTTATTTAAATTAAAAAAAAATTTAATTATAGAGCGCGTAGCACTCTCGTTGGTGCGCAACTCTTTAAATTAATTTTATTTAATGTCGAAAATTTTTTTTATGTCTCTCTATCCTTGTTTTCTCTTCCTGCAGTACATCCCTGTAATTTTTCCTTCTAAAGCATAGGATGCAATATGCGATTACGGGTACATTTCCCCGACCTATGATGAAGAAAGTTTCCTCTTGGTATTCAGAGTTCTTCAGCTTGTTACATAGGCTTTCTCTTGTCATTGGTTTCTCTTCCTCCGATTTATCTTCCGTCCGTGCTCATTTTTTTGTTTCCTTGCTGGGCCTCCAAGCAACATCCGAAGGAAAGGGCTTTCCACCCTATTTAAATTTTAATATTAATAATTCGATTTTATTTTATTTAGTCAGTTATTAGTCTTTATAAATTCTTAATTTAGGTTAAATATTACCTTAACTATCTGTTTATATTTTTACTTTTTTTTCAGTTGTAATTTCTTCGACTTCTCGTTACATTTGGTTATTTTTTATATTTTAAGCTTATTCTATAATATTAAAGTTTCGAATATTTAAGAAGCAATTAATTAATTTCAACTATAAAAGTTTTTGGACCGGAAACTCCTTTCAGATTGCACGGCCCGACGCTCTCTTTTTATAGAATAACGGGGATATCATGTTGTGCTCCAGGCACAGCTGCTAGGGAGCTCCATCGCTATAAGCAGCCAGGCTTCAAGCCCCTACCAAGAGCGGATAATCTCAAAGACAGTGTTCCATTCAGAAAATAACTCTGACCAGGGACTTTCTCAGCGACAGGAAAGGAACTTGTTCCTAGCCATAAAACAAAAAAGTGTTGTCACGAAGGTCATTCTCAGCTCCCACCATCTTTTCAATTATTTTTAAGAAGCTTTTCATTTCTTTTTTCTGGTTCATTGGGAAGTTAGTGTTAAGTTTAATGAGATTTTTTTTTAAAAGATAACGTGGTTATAAGTATAGTATTTTCATACTTATTCTTATATTTATGAGTTTTATAAAAGATGTTTTTGATATTAGCCAATATTTTTTGTTTAATTTATATTATTTATTTTAAACATTTCTCATCGAATATTTCAAATATTATTTTTATAGATTAATCGATTTATAATATGTTTTTGTTGATAGTTATAATTTTTTAAATTTCTATAATCATCTTTATATTAAAAAAATGGACGTCGGCTGTTGTCTGGAGAACCATTGAACATTTGGTGTAGTGTATACTACATAACAAGTAATCTCTCACAATAAATTGTCACCACAAAAAACAGTGGACAAGTTAGAAAGAGATAACCCTAACTTTCTTAAGTATTCTCACAAGATGTATAAACGTTTTACTTACATGCCTACTGATGACTTAATAATTATACTTATTTGGACCTTTTATAGGAGGATAAGTGCATTTAATTTAAGAGTCGAGATTCATATTTAATAAGAAGATTTCCCATTTATTGAAGGTGACGTATCTTATTATAATAATAAAATTATATCATGAAGCATGTAAACATTTTTCTTAATATGAAATATTAATTATAAAAGTTCTGCGCATAAAAGAAGTGTTAATAATTTTTATTTATTCAAATTTGCTTTTTTATCTCTTTGTATTTAAGTCATTAATATATTAGCATTATGTATGGCAAGTTTATTTTTTTATTATAGCAAAGTTTTTTTTTTCTTAAATATGATATTTTCAAATTATCTTAATTTATTTCTAGAATTGTTTTTTTTTGAATTATATATTTAATTTTTTTTGTTTTAATTTAAAATTTTTGTTTAATTCAAAATACTAAATTATTTGTAATAACATTTAAATGTTTAAATTCTTTCCTAAAATATTTTTTTAATTTTTAATTTTTTTATGTTAAATCTTTTTTTTAAATATTAAAAATATTTTATCAATTTTTATTTCAATATAATTAGTTTCTATATACTAGATTGTTTTTTAATATTTATAAATGGATAACATTCAGTGTCCAAACTGTTAAAAACATTTTGATTAAGACAAGCGAATATACAAGTAGTTACCCTGTGGCTGTAGTTCATGTTTGAAGTGTCTTAAATATGTTTTTTAATTTACTAAGAAAATTGAATGTGTCTTACATAACTAAGTTTTCAATATCAATCCTGAATAGTTTCAAGGACATGTAGTTTAAGAGCCTGATTAATAAAACATACCAATTCAGTAAAATGAGTTAATTGATTAAGTGAAAATCAATGAGTAGTTCAAGTGGTTACAGGATTAATACTCTTAGAAATAGAATTACTAACTTATGGTGAGAGAAGTTATTTCGGAAAGTTCATAGTTTATGAAGCATATCCAGTAGTTATCAATTCAGGAAATATTTAAATCTTTAATAGAATCGTTTTCTCTTAGTAATAGTAAAATCAAAAATCTATTATAGCGTTTATCTTAGCTTAAAGACTCAAATGAAATTTAATAATTTTAAGCGCAAAGAATGGAATAGTAATAAGGAAATTAAAGACAAAGTAATTAATCTTAAGAATAATTCCAGTAAATTCTGAATGAAATAGCTTAGTTAAAGAGAGATTAGAGATAGTAAATGGACATTTAAACTTTACGAAGCAATATTCAGACATGTCAGTTCAATCTCTTTAGCTATTTAAAAGAGAATGCCAACGGAAAATACTTAACTTTGAAGAAGGCAGAGTAGTTAATTGAAAAGTTTTTCAAGCAATTCAAAGTAGTAAGGGGTCTTAGTCAAGTAAAAAAGCACGTAGATCACTAAAATGGTAAAGCAAAAGTTTAAATCAAGGCACAAAAGATTAATTAAGAATCTTAAAATAATCAAAACCAAAATTAAGATGTAGTAATAGATTAACAATAACGAAACTAATAAGTTCAAGTTAAAGATTCTTTAGTTAAACTAGATTTATAATAAAAGGAGAGATAAATAGTTGAAGTCAGAGAGTTAGTCTAAGCATTAGAGTAAAGCTTAGTAAATTTATAGAATGTCTTTAAAAATGAAAGTCAATTAATTTAAGTATGTAATGAATAATAAAACTTACTCAAGTATGTGATCTAAGATTTCTCAAATATAACATTTGACAATTTAAATTAGTTCTTAAACCAAATAAAAGATGAGAATTTCAATATAGCAACGTTGAAATACAATCCGTTAAATAAATCAGGATTAATTGATTAAGCTCAAGTATTGTTAAAATTACCATAATTAACGGACAAATAAATATAAGAAAAGTTAAAATAGATATTACAGACATGTAAATCGTAATAAGAACTATCTTAAGTAGAATCTAATACTTAAATTATCTTAAATTGCATTAATTACTAATTCACTTAAATAAATTTCTAAAAAATCGACCTCTCCAAAGCTGATCTATCTGACACCACCTTCAATAATTGCAACTTCTCTAACTCCAACTTAACTACCACCAATCTCCGCAACTCCAAGTTAATTAATTGTGACCTATCTAACGCAAACCTAACCTCCATCATCACGGAATAGCCTCACATTTACAGTGGTCACACTAGTCATGTATGATCTGTGGCTATATCCAGTGATTCAGAGTTCATCGTATCGGGAAGTGGAGATTATACGGTGAGACTATGGGACGTCAAGACAGGTACCTGTAAGACCATGAGTGGTCACACTAGTTCTGTATGATCTGTGGCTATATCCAGTGATTAAGAGTTCATCGTATCGGGAAGTGGAGATTAGACGGTGAGACTATGGGACGTCAAGACAGGTACCTGTAAGACCATGAGTGGTCACACTAGTTCTGTAATATCTGTGGCTATATCCAGTGATTCAGAGTTCATCGTATCGGGAAGTGCAGATAATACGGTGAGACTATGGGACGTCAAGACAGGTACCTGGAAGACCATGAGTGGTCACACTAGTTATGTATCATCTGTGGCTATATCCAGTGATTCAGAGTTCATCGTATCGGGAAGTGGAGATTATACGGTGAGACTATGGGACGTCAAGACAGGTACCTGTAAGACCATGAGTGGTCACACTAGTCATGTATGATCTGTGGCTATATCCAGTGATTCAGAGTTCATCGTATCGGGAAGTGGAGATTATACGGTGAGACTATGGAACTCTAAGACATAATAATGTATAAAGGTTTTATCGGGACATTCTCATTATGTCACTTCGGTATTATTCTCAAACAACAACAAGTATATCTTATCTGGATCATATGACAAGTCAATAAGAGTCTGAAACACCTAAACTGGATTATGTATCTGTACAATTTTAGGTCACACTGATACTGTGGGTAGTTTATCATTATCAAGGGACAATCAATGGTTGGTATCGAGTAACGGAAGTATATGTGGAAATTAATCAAGCGATTACGTCATTCGAAGATGGAATATAGGAAGGATATTGAATGGATCTGATACTAATAGCTAATAACAGGTAAGTTAAAATTTAACATTCATTATTTAGTAGACTGACTGGAGCAAGGTATATGCTGACTATGGCTTATCATTTTAGAATTGCGTAATGACTAATACTATTATGAGTGTGGAGGACAAGTAGAGATACATCAAGTGATCTTTATGGAGTTAAGCTATTTTAATTTTTATATTTAAGAATTTAAAATTTTCTAAGTCTTTATGCTTATTGAGTACATTCTCCTTCCTATTATTATTATTTTAAGTTAAAATTTTTTTAAAGTTCTGATTTTTTCTTAAGTCTTTTTTATGAACTTAGTAAGTTTTATTAATAAAGTTAAATTTCAATTTAAAATAAAGTGTTAGAGAAATTTTAAAGTTTATAGTGTTAGAAAAAATTTTGAGGTATGTTTTAAAGTTAAAAAGTTTAAATTTTCAAGTATCTTAAAATTTTTGAGTTACGTACTAGACAAAATAATATTAAATTTTCCTGTGTTAGAAAATTTTTTAAGGTATGTACTAGCCAAAAAAAGGTTTAAATTTTCAAGTTTTAGAAAATTTTTGAGTTATGTATCAGAGAAAAAAAATTTAAATTTTTAAGCGTCAGAAAAATTTTCGAAGTACATACTAGAGTAAAAGATTGTAAATTTTTCTAGTGTTTAGGAAATTTTTTAAGCATGTAATAGAGCCAAAAAAATTTTAAATTTTTAGTATAGTACTAGTTTTTTTTTGAGTTATGTGTTATTGCAATTTGTTTTGTATAAAATTTAGTTAAGTTTGTTATAATCCTTTTATTATATACAAATAAGCATTATGTGTTTTTACGATAGGAAAAATGTAGAATACTGCATTTTAATTTGCAGCATATTAAGTTCGTATGAGTAAGAAGCCCAGAAATCGTGAAAAACGTGAAAGCCTTTTTTTGCTCAGCGTTTTACACTATAGGGCTGAGTTGGGACGGAACAAGCTGGGGGATTTCGGGATTGGTAGAAGGTCAGAAAGGAATAAATTTTTTTTAAGAAAAATTTTCAAAATATAAAAGGGTTTTGAAAAAAAATGGGGATAAAAAAATTAAAGAAATTTTTTTGATTTTGGTTTCAATTTTTTTTGATTTTGTTTTTAAAAATTTCGATATTGGATTTTAAAACTTTTGATATTGGTTTTGAAATTTCGATATTTGTTTTTAAAACTTTCGATATTGGATTTGAAAATTTTCGATTTTGGTTCGTGATAAAAATTTTAAGAATTGGGTTTTGGTATTTTTTTAAATTTTTTTGAGCTAAATGAAAGGCGAATAAGAGTATTTAAAGCATTAAATCGTGAAAAATTTAATTTTGTTTTTTTGCTCAGCTTTTTACACTGCAAGACTTTTTTCGGACGGAACAAATTGGGGGAAATCGGGATGGATAAAGGTCAGAATAGTATAAATTTTCAAAAAAATTTTCAAACTTTAAAAAGGTTTTGAGAAAAAAGTGGGATTAAAAAAATTTCAGAAAAATTTTCGATTTTGGTTTCGAAATGTTTTAATTTTGGATTGTTCTAATTTTTTTTGAATTGAGTTGTGATAAATTTTTATTTAGGGCAATGAAAAATTTTTTTGATTTTTAGAGTTAATAAAAAAGAAAAAAGACAATGTTCGGAATTAAATAGTGAATAATATAATTTTATTTTTTTCCTTAGCTTTTTACATTACAAGACTTTATTGGAAGGAATAAACTTTTAAATACTTATAAACAAGAGCTTTAAAAACGAATTTTCATTCGATTAATGTATGAAAAGATATTTGAAAGAAACAAATATGTTTTCAAAATGATAAAAGTGGAAATGCCTCTTGACGTAAGAGTTAAACACTTCAGGAAAAGTTAGGACGGAACAAAACAAGAAAACGTTTGGGTACAAAATATTAAAAAAAATAGTAAACATGTAATGGACTGATTTATAATAAAAATAAAAAAAAAATTCAAACTTAAAAAAAAAAAAAGTTTAAAATAGAGAAAAAAATCAAAAAAAAAATATTCATGTGATTTTATTTATTTAAAAGATAAAAAACTGATAAGTAAAAAAAAAAATGTTGAAAATAAAAATGAAAAAGAATAATTTGATTCATAGAAATTTAATATCTTTTTGTAAAATAAATAGAAAGATATAATAAACACTCATGATATATAAAGAAAAAAAAATAAAACGTAGAACATCTTCAAAAGAAATGAAAAAAAAAATATGAATAGACAAGTATGAAAAAAAAATTAATTGTAATTGAAGAAAAGAAAAGAAAAATGAAAATAATAAATTTGAGAGAAATTTGAAAGAGATTGAAAAAGAACAAAAAAAAATATAAATATTATGAGAGTGTGAAGCAAAAAAATTAAGAATAGGAAAAACAGAAGAAGTAATAAACTAAAGCGATCTGAAGAAAAAAAAAAGTGAGGAAGAAAAGTAAGAAAAAGAGTCTCAGTTTCAATAAGTAATTGAAAGTATAAAATCCAGAAGTTATAAAGATTTCTAAGAAAATTAAATAAGAAAAGTAAGAAAAAGAATCTCAGTTTCAATAAGTAATTGAAAGTATAGAATACCAGAAGTTATAAAGATTTCTAAGAAAAGTGAATAAGAAAAGTAAGAAAGAGAGTCTCAGTTTCAACAAGTAATTGAAGTATCAAATACTAGAAGTTATAAAGATTTCTAAGAAAAGTGAATAAGAAAAGTAAGAAAGAGAGTCTCAGTTTCAACAAGTAATTGAAGTATCAAATACTAGAAGTTATAAAGATTTCTAAGAAAAGTGAATAAGAAAAGTAAGAATAAGAGTCTCAGTTTCAACAAGTAATTGAAAGTATCAAATACTAGAAGTTATAAAGATTTCTAAGAAAAGTGAATAAGAAAAGTAAGAAAAAGAGTTTCAGCTTCAACAAATAATTGAAAGTATCAAATACTAGAAGTTATAAAGATTTCTAAGAAAAGTGAATAAGAAAAGTAAGAAAAAGAGTCTCAGTTTCAATAAGTAATTGAAAGTATCAAATACTAGAAGTTATAAAGATTTCTAAGAAAAGTGAATAAGAAAAGTAAGTTTCAAAAGTAAGAGTCTCAGTTTCAATAAGTAATTGAAAGTATCAAATACTAGAAGTTATAAAGATTTCTAAGAAAAGTGAATAAGAAAAGTAAAAAAGAGAGTCTCAGTTTCAACAAGTAATTGAAAGTATCAAATACTAGAAGTTATAAAGATTTCTAAGAAAAGTGAATAAGAAAAGTAAGAAAAAGAGTCTCAGTTTCAATAAGTAATTGAAAGTATCAAATACTAGAAGTTATAAAGATTTCTAAGAAAAGTGAATAAGAAAAGTAAGAATAAGAGTCTCAGTTTCAACAAGTAATTGAAAGTATCAAATACTAGAAGTTATAAAGATTTCTAAGAAAAGTGAATAAGAAAAGTAAGGAAAAGAGTTTCAGCTTCAACAAATAATTGAAAGTATCAAATACTAGAAGTTATAAAGATTTCTAAGAAAAGTGAATAAGAAAAGTAAGAAAAAGAGTCTCAGTTTCAATAAGTAATTGAAAGTATCAAATACTAGAAGTTATAAAGATTTCTAAGAAAAGTGAATAAGAAAAGTAAGAAAAAGAGTCTCAGTTTCAATAAGTAATTGAAAGTATCAAATACTAGAAGTTATAAAGATTTCTAAGAAAAGTGAATAAGAAAAGTAAAAAAAGAGTCTCAGTTTCAACAAGTAATTGAAAGTATCAAATACTAGAAGTTATAAAGATTTCTAAGAAAAGTGAATAAGAAAAGTAAGAAAAAGAGTCTCAGTTTCAATAAGTAATTGAAAGTATCAAATACTAGAAGTTATAAAGATTTCTAAGAAAAGTGAATAAGAAAAGTAAGAATAAGAGTCTCAGTTTCAACAAGTAATTGAAAGTATCAAATACTAGAAGTTATAAAGATTTCTAAGAAAAGTGAATAAGAAAAGTAAGAAAAAGAGTCTCAGTTTCAATAAGTAATTGAAAGTATCAAATACC